>JAADVC010000377.1:0-22689 GCA_023334575.1 Pythium volutum
GCGGCCTCGGTCGCCCACAGCGACGCCGCGCCCATCGAATGGCCAATGCCAATGAGCGGCGTGCGACGGTTCCTCCCGGATGCGTTCTCCTGGAGGAGCCGCACTTGGCGCTGCACCTCGCCAATGGACCATGTCGACCAGTCCATCGCGACGTGGTGCACGCGCGGCGCCGTTGGATCCTCGAGCAACAGCGTCGCGGGCTGCGACACGTCACGCTTTTCGCCATGGTACGGGTAATTGAACGTGACCATGTCGACACTGCCAGTGGCATTGGCGCGGCGCAGCAACGGCGCGCGCTGCAGGCGCTGGATGATGGGCGTCCATATCTCTTTGCAGAAGCTCGTGCCGTGACAGAAGAGAAGCGTCGCCGTTGGTGGCGCCATGGCGACGGCACGTTGCAAAATCAGATCTCCAGGAGAATTGGGGACGCTGCCAACTCATATTAATATGATGTCGCAAGCAATTATCTCATTGGTTGAAAATGAAATGCAAGCCACGTGATGACTTTCGTCAGCTCCATCAATTTCAAGTCGCCCATCAAGTCCTCTGATGTGGAAGTCCACTGGATTAGCAGACTTCTAGCCTCGGAACCCTCGCAGAACACAACACGTTCAATTAGCTTTACGTACTGGGAGGGACGAATGATCAGAACGGCTCCAACTCCATTACAGCACTTGGACCAGGGCCTAGAAGCCATCCAAGTCAACTGGACAACAGTAGTCTGCGGGTCATTTCTGAGGGTGTGTCTCTCTGTCTCAACCAACGATTGCTGTGTTTCTCAGAGTCGACTCTGGTCGTTGGCACTGAAGGGCGGGAACTGCGCAAGCGACGCGACGATGCGGCTCGCGCACGTGTCAGGATCTTCCATGATGAGCGAGTGGGTCGCCTTGGGCACGGGCTCACCGAGTTCATATAGATGCGGGTACTTGTCCTCGAGCGGCTGCCGCAAGTGCGGGTAGAAGAGCACGGTGCGTTCGCCGTACTGGAACACGATGCGGCAGCGCACGCGCTTGATGTCGTCGGGACTGTGGCGCAAGATCTGGCCGCAGTAGAACGACGCCTCAATGAGCGGGTGGCACGCTGGTGCAAATTTCGCGTCCGGATCGATCGCATTGTTGGCCGGGTCGACCGGCACGACTGCACCCTGGACAAACGCGTCCAGCGCCTCGCGGTGCCACCGCTGAAAGCTCCGCGTCGCGAGGAAATCGGCCTTGGCTTCCTCTCGCGATTCCCTATAGTAGGTCACGGCAGAAAACCGCGTCAGTACTACGCGACAGACAGATCCATTTGCAGGTGCAGTATCTGCACTTACCACTGCGCGGGACGCTTGAGACAGCCCGCGACCACGAGACTGAGCATCTTTTCCGAGCCGGGGAATGCCTTAAGCAGCGTAATTGGTTCAAACAGCACGAGCCCGGCAAACGTGCCCGGGTGCAGAATCTCGACGTTCCACATGGCCGCGGCGCCCATCGAGTGGGCAATGCCAATGATACAATCGCCTTTTCCCTGGTGCTTTTGTAATTGGTCGACTTGGCGCTGCACGGCAGCGGTCGTCCACTCGGGCCACTCCATGGACGGATGGGTCACGCGTGGGTATTCCGGGTCTTCTAAATGGATCACAGGCGCGACCGACACGTCGCGGTTCGCGCCGTGGTACGGCAGATCGAACGTGACCATCTCGACGCGTCCACCAGTCGCGCGATGGTGCTGCAGCAGCGGCGAATTTTCGAGCCGCGCGACGATCGGCGCCCAGATCTCGCGGCAAAAGCCAGCGCCGTGGCAGAAGAGCAGCGTCACTGTCGCGGGGCGTGGCGGAGCATGCGCAGGAGCCGCCATTTCTCACAGAGAGGTCTGGAAGCCTCTGTGCTCTGCGCAGGGGGACAGAAGGCGAATGGCGGCCGCACGGGAAAACCCAAAGTGACCTCCGCGGGAATCATTCCCGCGGAGGTCACTTTGGATTTTGCTCAACTTCAAGCTGCAAGCCGGTCCCATACCAACACGGTATTTGACAGAATATTGGGTTATAGAGTACTTACTTTGCAGTACATATTCCAAACATAAGGCATTCACTTACTACCCAATATAATATTTGGGAGGCACTGTGCTGTTCGACGTGTCCTGCATCAAAACAGCTTCGCCGTCAACAAGATCTGTTGGATGTGTCTCCGCTTGGGTAAACAAATACGTAGTAGACTGGAAAATTCCCACGTGCAGTGCGCATCATCTATTGCGAGTACAGCGTTCTGATTATTCAAAATGGCGGATCTCGGCGCCGTCGGCGAGCCACTCGCGAATGAATTTGCTGCGCACGAGCAGCACGCCCGGATTCGTCGGGTGTGCCATGGGCCGCATGAGCGGGCGAAACGACCGCAGCAGAAGTTCCGACACATCGTCGGGCACAACCGGCTGGAGAAACGCCTTGCTGCGCTTGCCAACACCCGTGATGATGCGCACGTCGTCGAGCTTTTGAAACGCTGCGCGCGCGCGCACTTGCTGGAACGCAAACACGACGGCACACTTGGCGACACCGCGGGAAAACGAGTGGAGATCGACTTCAAAGCCGTCGTGGCGCAGCCAAGCCGTCTTGGACACGTTCGGTTGCTGCGCCATGCGCGTAAACAGGCGCTGCGCGTCGGCGCGGAAACCGTTGGTTTCCAACGCATCCACGAGGCTCGCAACATGGCCAAAGTGCGTGAGCTCGACGCGGTCAAGCCGCTGCAGCACGACGCGCATTTCGCGCTTGTTGGTCGCGGCGCCCTCGTCGCGAATATGGAGTGCGCGCACGACGGCCGCGCAGCTGAGCGCATTGATCGCAGTCGCCGGCGAGATGCCCTTCATCTCGCGCTCGAGCATGGCGTTGAAAAAGCGCACAACTTGGTCCCACTCGCTGCGTTTTTCGAATTCGAGAATGCAGGTCGCAAACGTGAAATCGTCGGGCGCGAAAGTCTCTGATACCGTCATGCGCTCGAAAATCTCGAGCGCCTTGGTGATGCGGCCGCCGCGCAGTGCCGCGAGCACAAAGTTGTTAAAGAGAATGGTCGAGCCGTGGGCCTCGAGCCACGCTTGGTTCATGGTGTGGTACCGGTCCAGCACATTACGCGTCTCGCCAACGGTCGTGAGCGCCTGGCACATGGCCGTGAGCGTGGCAACGTCAACGGGGTCGTCCTTGAATTTCGTCTCAATGAATGCTACAGTCTTGAGCACCATGTCCGTCTTGCGCGCCTTGGCGGCTGCGATCAGCAAGACGCGAAACACGCGCACGGGCGGCTCGATGTGGAAATCGTGCATGAGCTGCACGGCGCGGCGCACGCTCTGCCAGTCGTGCTGGTCCTTGAGCACTTGGAGCAGCGGATCAAAGAGCTTGGCGTCGCGCTGGGTCGATGGTGCTGCACTGAGGACTTCACGCAGCATTTCAAACGCCATATCGACATGGCCCTTGCGCGCGTGGATCGCACTCAGCAGCGCCTGCGTCTCGGGCGTGAGCGAAATGCCCAGACCGCGCGCCTTGCGCACGACGCTCTGCGCTTCGCGGTGGCGGCCATTGTCGACACACACTTGGACAATGCCATGGACCTCGGCGGGCGTGTACGCGGCCGCGGCGCCATGCACGTGGACGCGGCGCTCAAACTCTTCAAACGGTTTGCGCCACGCATCGGTACTCGCGAGTGCAAGCCGTTGCACGGGTCGGGGAATAAACTCGCTCGGCTCTTTGTATTCTTTGCGCGTGACCTTCCTATCCTTAAGTTGCTGGTTCGGCTTGCGCCACTCGTCGCTGGACGGCGCGCGTGGTTCGCGCCGGACTGCACCCGCAAACCTCGGTTCCTTGTCGCTACCACTGTCCTTGAACGGCCGCTTGTCTCGGGGCGCCTTCTTCTTGGCCTTGTGCGTGTTAAACGGCGGCGGCTGCGACGCGGCAGTACTAGTAGTCGCAAACCGTCGCGAAAACGACAACGACAACGGCTCGTGGTTCGACGCGAACGCGCCGCACGCGCGCGCCGTTTCGCCACCAGCTGACGCGACATGGCGCTGCGCCACCACGAGCGCACGCGCCCATCGCAGTCGTGGTGGTGGTGTCCGTGCAGCGCGAGCAAGAGACAGCATGTTCCAACAAGTGAGCCGTTGAGATTTTCTGTGGCCAGTTGAGAAAAAACTGCTGGCTGACCGGATGCTAGTCACTAAACTGAATCTGTTCGTATTCGCAGTCAGGATGGGCAACGGATGTCACTAAACGGATGAGATCTCGAAAGGGCGTTGCCAGTTCCTCGCCTGGCACTTTCTGGGATGGTTTGCTGAACAGTTGAGGAGTGGCTTGCAATGGGACAATGGTGACGACGATGTCCAGCCTCTTCTTTGGATCTGTACCCATCGCGGTACAGTAGGAATCGTAACCGAACCGCTCGTACCGATCATGGCTACCCAGGTCTCCTATCTCTTTCTTCGCTATGGTATCACGCATTGCCGATGAGGCCGATGCGTAAGGAAATTGCCTTTCACGGTCCATCAAGCGATGATGACCATGCCGTTCTCACCTCCCTTGCAGCATACGCTCGAATCTCCCACAGCCGCATGTGGTCAGAGCAGTCGGGGGTGAGGACAGCGCCGAACGTTTTCTGTGTGAGGCGTGTACTGAACTGGACGAGCATGACACCCCCTCCAATGGAACATGGCTCGCTGGGACGCGCTAAGAATGGCTTTTGGTGTGAGAATGAGAACCGTGGCGCTCGATCCCACCCATCCGGACGTGGGATCGGGTCGAAAAAAGAAAAAAAAGAAAGCGCTGGCCTCGTCGCTCGGGTTTTCTCTCTCCGCGCCTGCGCTTGCGGTGTGGTACGAACCGCAGTCAGTTTGAAAAGCCACCGTGAAGGAGCTGAAAGAGATCCGCACGCCACGAACTGAGCCGCAAGCATTCGACAGACCGCGTTCTTATCTCGTGGCAGCACAGCATCTGGGTGGTCGTACGTTGCGTTTGCAGTTTGCTTTTTCGCGTGTCTCGATCCGTACCACAAGATTCCCCAGCCCAGCAGGAAGCAGTTCGCACAGCAGAAGTTTGTCTTCGGTTGGTGGATTTCTTTTTCTCAAACGCCCCGACTCCCATTCTCGCATTTGCATTGGCATCCACGACGCCACAAGACAACAACACCCAATGTCTGCTCGCACACTCGTCGGTGCACTCGGACAGCGTCGTCGCTCGGCGTTGGAGATTCGCTTGACGACGAGCTCGCCACGAAACTCGTCGTCGGTCGCGAGCCAACTGCTCGCGCGATGCCGGCGAGCCTCGCTGGAAGATGACGCCCAGACGCAGCACGACGTGCTCGCGCAATTGACCAAGCCCAGTAGCAGCGAAACGCGTGGGGATGACGCGAGTGACTGTAGCGGCGAACAAGCGAGTGGCAAGTGTTCGCACCGCAGCAGCATCAGCACGGTCGTGGAAGAAGAAGAGACAGGAGCAGCGGCAGTAGCGGCACTACAAACCAAAGAGATTGGAGACCACGACGATCTGGCTGCCGAAGCCGAAGACTGTCTCATGCCACTCCCCACCATCACGACCAGCACCAAGTCTCGATGTGGTAGTAGTACGAACTACCGTCGAGCCACGACATCGGCGCCATCGACGCTTGTGCCCCGCCGTCGCAAGTTTAATACGGTCCTACGCGAGCACGCGCACCAGGAACTCTATCTGTTTCGCGAAGAGGCCGAGTACTCGGACTATGTCGACGCACGCGTCACGGGCGTCCACACAGAGATGGACTCGGTCGTGTACTATGCGGTCGATGTCCAGCTGAGCCAGGTCAAGTGGCAGGTTTTGCGTCGCTTTTCCGAGTTTCGCCGGCTTCGCCAGCGGCTGCTCAAGCACTTGGCGCGGCGCCAGCGGTTCCAGTCGTTGGCGCAGTGCCGCATCTGTGCCAACATTCTCCAGACCATGGAGCAGGCGCCGTTCCCGTCGCGTACGCAACGCACGCCGTGGTCGTCAAGCGCACGGTCGGTCGAGGTCATTGCCGACCGCAAGCAAAAGCTGCAAGCGTTTGTCACGACCTGTCTGCTCACGGTGCGCGGCCTGCGGCAGCACAGTCGACTCATGCGTGACAGCTCGAGCTGCGAGATCAGCGTCGCGCTCCGCATGATTGAAGAGTTTCTCGGACTCAGCTTTACGCGGTTCATGCGGTTTCTGAACGAGCGCGGCGTGCTCGCGACCAACGACGACGACACCCATGACAGTACGGCCAAGACAGCCAAGGGCAAGCTGATCCACCAGACGCATACTAGTACGAGCCAGGCGCTACTGCCGTCCGCCACGAGAAGTGATGGCGCCCGCCGCGCGATGATCGCAGTGTGACGAGCTAGCTTCCAAGAGAGGAACCCGCACTCTCGAGTGATAGAGAGGTGTACAAGAACAGAGCATAGAACGACACTCGCACCAAATGTATACTTCTAGAGAAAACCCACAGTACCATCAAAATCCCCCGTCCAAACCAACGAAGAGAAAGTTTTTTTGTCGGGGCGTCTTGTTGTCTACTGGTCTACTCGTCGCGTACGCGGGAGGCCACGGCAAACAAATCCTTGAGTGCCGCGATGCGGTCAAAGCGTTCGTAAAGGCGGTCCATCTTGAGCTCTTTGGAGGCCAATTCCTGGACTGTGAAAAAGCCCGGTACGCCGCGCAGAGGGCCGAGCGCCGGGTCGCGGTTAAACTTGTTGGGCGTCTTCCATTCGGCGTAGGTCGGCGTGACTTCGACGCGTAATAACCGTGCATTGGGCGGCGCAAATGCGTAAAAGCCATACTCGAGCGGCAGCTCGGAATACCGGCAGTACGGACACCAGGGGCGATTGTTCTGGGCCATGCGGCCCGATACAAATAGCAGGTACAGCGGCCGCCGTGGCTTGCTCTCGGCCTTGTACTCGGCGAGCTTGACCTGGTACGACTCGTACGACTTGACGGTGTCGATGGTCTTGGTCTCGACCATGGCGGCCGCATTCAAGAATTGGTCGGGCTGGTCCTTGTTCTTGAACAGGTACCGCAAGAGCGGCTCGTCTTCGAGCGTGTCCGTGATCATCATGCCCGAGGTCTCGCCGCCATTGCCGTGCCACTTCATAATGGTCGGCACGCTCTTGATGCGTAAATCGGGGTCGTTACGAAACTTGTTTTGGTACTGCCAGTAGTGTTCCGAGCCGGCGTAGATGGTCACGAGCCGGTTCGAAAGCGGCGACTTGGCAAACACGTCGTAGATTTTCTTAGTGGCAACTTTGCACTCGTCCGACCAGTCGAACGCGTTAAACTCGTCGTCACTGCACGCGAAATACAGGAACAGCGACTCGCCGGGCGCGGCCTTGAACGTGTCGAGATAGCTCATGGCTTGCTTGTAGCCCCTGAGCTTTTCGTGGTGATCGTTCCGCGCGGGCGGCAGCGTCATCGCCTGCGTTGCTGGGACCAGCGGGGCAGCGGCCATTGTCGCTGGCGCTTGCGTGAGATCCTTGACGACTGGCGCCTCTATGGGCTTGGCAGTCTCTTCAATGACTCGATCGACTGGCGCAATCGCGGGTGCGACAGTCTCGACTCGATCGACTGGCGCGATCGCGGCAGGAACGGTCTCTGCAGGAGACTTGGTGGACGGCGGCACACCGGTCAATGCTTTCGTTGCCGGCGGTTGCGTCGTCGATGGAGGAGGTGGCACCGTCGTCGCAGGTTTTGTCATTGGTGGCTGGGTGGTCGGTAGCACTGGCGCCATTGTTGTCGGCGGTCCTTTTGTGATGGCGCCCACGCGGAGATCGGGCGACAGCGTTGGCCGCTTCATCTCTGGTCGCAGCTGGTTTGCTGCCTGCATCATGGCCGGCTTTGGTGCACTATTGTCTTGCATCTCTCTCTTGGGCGGCACTGGCTGGCCCTTGACACCGCCGCCGCTAAATGCCGCGGCGCCGCCCACGCCGTTGGCGGTGGTCGAGTTTGTCGCATAGTAATTGACTTTGACCACCAACACCATGTACAGCACAAAGATCGCAGCAAACGCTGGCACCCACAGGCTGCGCATGACGCTGCGTGGCGCCTTCCGGCGCTTCTCCATGCCATGGCGGTCCATCGTGTGCGCGCGCGGGGAGTGGACGTCCTTGTGCTCGGCAAGCGTTCGTCCTCGACTGGACTTTCGCGTCGAGAAGCTCCTCCCTTGGACTGATTCTGACAATCTCGACTGATACGGTGCACAAATCATCTGATACCGACTGAACTCCATCAAAATGCAAAACAGAAATCTTGGAAATGCATTTCTACACAACGTTTCTAAAAGCACCCCGAGCTCCTTTTTTTGCGTCCCATCTCACGTCTCCTTGTCCTGGAAGAACGGGATGATGTACTCCTTCTCGTGAAAGTCTTGCTTGTATTCCTTTGTGACGATCTTGTTGGTTACTGGGTCCTTGATCACACGCGCGAGGTACGGTACGCCGTGGATCGAGGCCACGGTCGAGCGAAACTCGGGTTGCTTGAACGGGTTCTTCTTCTTTTTCCACATCTTGTACGAATGCGACACGATCGCCTTGAGCAGCACGGCCCCGTCGGGCGCCGAGTAATTGTAGTAGTGCATAATGCCAAGGTTCGCGCGGTCGCAATATGGGCACCAGAGCCGTCCGTTAAACGCGTGGTACCCCGACACAAAGTAGATGAAGAGCGGGTACGAGTTGTCGTACTTGAGCACGTAATCGGTGATGATCGCCGTGTCATCCATCGTGATGATCGAGTTGTTATTGGGCGCACCGGCAGCAGGGTACGGCACGTTGAATGCGTACTCGAGTAGGTCATAATTCATCGCGTACTGCTCGTTGAGCATGTTGGACGAGTTGCCGTGGCCGTCGTACCGGATCAGCGACGGGATATAGTCAATGTAGAACAGCTCGTTCTGCTTGAACCCGTTGTTGTCGTCGTTCCATTGGTGGATCGTGCCAATGCGGATCTCCACAAGGCGCGTGCCGCGCGGCGCGCGCGCAAACACGTCGTAGACGGGCTTTTTGGCCTTTTGGCAGTCGGGACACCAGTACGTGCCATTCTCGTCGGCATCGGCCATGAACAAAATGTAGAGCGGCCCCTGGCGCTCAACGTCGTACTCACTGACGTACTTGTATCCGGCCTCGAAGCCTTGCAGCACGAGCGTCGTCTCACCCAGCAGATTGTTCTTGCGTGCGCCGCCGGCAGAGACGTCGTCGCCAGCGCCATTGTTGGCCTCGATGGAGCGCACGCTGGACGAGATGAACTCGCCCATGTACACAACAGTGAAAAAGACTGTTGTCAGCAGCGCGAGCTGCATGAACCGCACGGGGTTCACGCCCGCCTTCGAGCCCGCAGAGCTCGTCGCACCAGCCTTCATCCTGTGGAGCTCTTGATGCTCGCTTTTCCGCGACTGGGATCTGCTGACGTGACACGGGGAGGTCCACTTGGGGCCACACGAAGCAAATTGATTGGCTGAAAAAATTGTCACTTTCGCGTTGACCATTTTGATTGGCCATTTCGGGAGAGTCAGACTTGGCTGCGCGCGAGCGTCTATCTAAAACCCAAGGTCTTGTAGCGTGTTATAGCCAATCAAATGAACCTATATTGAACTAACCCCAACCTTAAATATTCACGACCACTTGGATACCGACCACGACGCTTGCAAACGTGAATGCCGAGGCCGAGAGCCAGAAGTTCTCGGACGCACGCAGCTCGAGCGGCGTGCGCTGCTGGCATGCAGCAACGCTCGACTGCGAGAGTGCCATATAGCAAAGCAGCCATTTGATGTAGACGCCGACGGCCCACGAATTGACCACGTCACAGACGGCGGCCAGCAAAACGCAGCGCTTGCGGAGCGTATCCAGTTCATGGCACGCGCGCTTGCGCTGCCGCGTCTGCCACGAATATGCCCCGGGCACGCCAAACCACGTGCACGTGCACGTGAAAAAGAGCTTGAGACTGCACACGTAGAGAAACGAGTCGTGCGGCGTCACGTGCGAAAACAACAGTAGTAAAAAGTAGGGCCAAATGCCAAAGTCGTAGAGGTAGTCGACCCACGTGCGCTGCAATTGTCCGATCGTACCATTGCCAGCAGCCACGGCAGCAGCGTCCTGGTGCCGAGAAGCTTCTCGTGAAGCAGAACCAATCGACAGTTTGCTGTGGGCGGTATTTTTCATACTCGTTGTTCGGCCGCTTGGATCCAACGCACTCGCCTCGCCATTGCTAGACGTGCGCGCATAAAACGAACCGGACCTTTCCACCTTGTGGAGCAGATCCGCTTCGGACGCGCGTGAAAACTTGAGCGGCAGCGGCAGTTTGTTGTCCTTTTGGTCGGCAAACCAGCGGTCAAAGAGCGGCCGCAGCCACGCGTAAAAGCCGTCAGGATCGCTCTTGAGCCGCGTGACGTGGTCCGACCCGGTCGTGCCGTCCTGCATCTCCTTTTCAATCTTCTCGGCTTCCTTGCGCAGCAAGAAGAGCAAGATCCCGGCCACTTTTTTCACGGCAAAGTTGAGCAGCGTCTTGGGGATCGGACACTTGGGATCGACGTTGCAGACAATGCACGTACGACCTTTTGTGCGCGTGATGGGTTCGATCAAGACACGAAAGGCCTTCATCTCGAGCCGATCGGCGTTCCATCCCTTCATCTTGGGCACGTTTAGATCACTCGACAGTGTGGCGTCATCGACCGAGCCACCGAGCAGCAAGATGCAGCGGCTCTCGTAGCAGGCATTAATGCCAACCGCTCGGATCACAGCGTCACGCTTGAGCAGTGGGAAGATCATACTAATGTACGCGAGCACGTCGACGTACCCGGTCTTTTGCACCAGACTCGACTGGTTACAAAACGGCACCCAACACGAAAACAGATCAATCTCGCGCATCACTGCGATCGTGTTGAAAATGTCGACGCCCTCGACGAGCCCGTCGAGCTTGAGCCACACCGTGCCGTCGGCGCCCGGCTTCCAATGGGTCGACACGCCAAAGTACGTTTGCCCAAAGATCCACTCGGCGTCTTCTTCATTGTTGAATTCGTGGAGCGCAGTGACGCCAAGTGTGCGGCGCTCCTTGATCTGCTCGATCCACTCGCGCTCGTCGTGCATCTTGTTGAAAACGGCCTTCACAGTCGCCGATTCGCCATGGGACGACGACGATCCCGACGCCGACTTGGGCGCCTGCATCATGAAGGCTTCGATTTTTTCAATGAGCAAAGCCGCCGAAAACACGCGCTCGTCTTGCTTGAGCAAATGCACTTGTTCCCACGCCCACGCAATGTTGCGGGTCGTAATGGCCACCTTGGAGTAGTCGGGCAGGCACAGCGGAGAGCCTGTCGCGTGGTCTGTCTCATCGGGATCCGACGTACCTTCGCCCGACAAGATACTGCTCGCCTCGGTCGTGCTACTCGATTTGAAGCTCTTGTTGTGGAGTTGCTTGGCCGAAAGAGGGCTCGCCGTTGGGCTGTCATCGGAACTCGACTTCCACCGGAACGCCATCGACAGTCGCTTGGACAAGGCCGTTCGCGCGCCATTTTCTCTTTCTTGATCGCCGACGATCGCGAGTCCGGGCTTGAACGACAGCGTCTTGAGCTCACTATTCCGCGAGAGCAAGTGGACGATCTCGGCAAACGGCAGGTTCACGACGTGGCAGTGGTCAATCTCAAACAGCACGGCGCCCTCTGGAATCGTGACCGCGTCGAGAAAGCGATGAATTACTGCATCCGACGACTGGCCCGGCTTGAGCCGTGGTGATTTCCGTGACGAAAACTCGCCATTGCGCGGTGATTGGGGTGCCTTCTTTTTCGGAACCCGTTGACCCGCGTACTGGGCCTTGAGGACGGCGCCGAGATTGGCGTCAACATCGAGCGGGCCGAGAAGCTGCAGCAGATCACAATGATTGTCGCGCGCGAAGACACATCGCAAGACGTTGCGTGGTTCCTTTTTCTTTCTCGAGGAGACGACACGATACGACGAAAAGCCCAGTGTCAGAGGACGAAGCGCGGACCGAATAGCCTCGAGCACTTCCGTCGACGGTAATTCACTGACCTGACTGCCGTTCACAGAGGTCACGACCATTCCTGGCGCAATAGCCCGTCCACACGTTGCAGCTTCGCTGTCCTTTTCACAGTGCGCGACGAGGATGCGGTTCGAATACAAGTCGGTCTCTAAATGCAAGCCAATTTGTTGCTTGTGGAACTCGACGACGATTTCTTGGTCGCAAACAGAGGGATCCTTCGACTTGCTGCTGCTCGAAAACATCTTGTGGAGCGAACTCGTTTTCTTGAGGATTATATCGCGCTTGCGCATGCCGTCCTTCTCTTTGTCGCGTCTGCGCGACTGGAAAAACTTGCGCGTGCGGCGGGCTCGGCTCTCGGATGACGACGACCCGGCGTCGCCGTCTTCACTGTGGCCATCACTTCGAAGCTGGCCGTTGCGACGTGTCAACATCTCGGACGAGTGGACCGAGCTGGGGGCAGCTGGTTGAGCATCGCTGGATGGCCACTGTTTCAGTGTCGACGGGCTCAGCGCGACGGGGCTTCCGACGGACCCGGCGCCGCTCGAGTGTTGGTGTTGCTCACGTACTTGTGCACGGCGACGCGCAATGGCGGATGGGATGGCCCAGGCCGCGGCTTCGTCGAGCGTCTTGGTGTAGGCCACGTAATTCGCACACGCTTTGCGCAGTTCGTTCATGAAGCCCGGCACTTGCACACTGAGCATCCAGCTGATGACGTAGTTGGGGATACTGAAGTTCGTATCGTCTTCGTACTCGATGAAAAACTCGCAGCTGCTCGTGCCCGTGGACCGAATCGAAAGCCGCATACCAAAGGTCTCGACGCGGACAATTCCCTTGCGTTCGTCTGGTGCCTTGGTGTGCTGCGCGGCCTGCGAAATGACGACAAAAGCATTTTGCCGCGCAAAGTACTTGGTGCGGCGCTGGTACACATAGTCGCGGTCCGCCAACGGCCACGGCAAGTGGACTTCGCAGTACACGACGTCGCTGTTTCGCTCGGGGTGGCGGTCAATGACGTGGGTTTGCTTAATGAGCTTGTCCCAGTCTTTGCGGTACCGCACGTCCGTGATGGTGTTCAGCAATGTGTCGGCCGAGTACGGCAGCCAGCCTTTGATGAGGTACACGGGTAGCGACGACTGAGGCTGCATCGCGCGGTAGATCTCAAAGTCCTTTTCGGCATAGATCGGATCGTCAAGGTTCGCCCACGCCGCGTGCTCGCCCATATCAATCGCCTCTGTCAGAAACATAGATCAGTTAGTTTATTAGGCAAGAGTCAATTAAGGAAGGTACTTCTCCATGCTGCTGACGCACCAAACAAATCGACATCGCTGAATTTCGGGTCCGAGTGGCGGTGGAGCAGCTTGCGTAGCTGGAACGGTGACCCCAGCATCTCGGGCGACGCCAACGTCGATGGCGACGGCAGTACCGGCGCATACCCTTGACGAGCCATCGCCTTGGTAGTTGTCGTTGCCTTACAAGTTCTCGAATGTCCCCCCACCCGTTTTTCTTCCAGAACACAAGATACTCCGACCGCTCCCTTTTTTGCTTGTTAGACCGGGACCGTCCAATTGGCAATCAGTAGTGCTGCGAGAGGCGCGACCTTTCCCGTTCTGATCGCTAGATCCTGAGCACCCCAAACGGAACCACGAGACTCAGCGTTTGGGAATGGAAGTTGCGAGCGAACGTTTCTCTTTTATAACAACGTGGTGACGTTGGCGTCTCAATCCTGCGATCGCAAAGAGAGAGAACGCCAAGAATAGTAATACTCCTCTATCCGCTCTCCTTCGCACGCGTGCAGTCTGGGTCCGCGTTACCACATCTGGTGCGCGGGTTCCTTTTTCGCGGCAACCGAAAAAGCCGTTTCTTTTCTAGAGTGACCATCACTCTAGGGGTACCCTTTTGCCCCCAAAGTGCAACCCTGAACCCCTGTTTCCTGACTTTTCGGGGTCAAGAAATTGAGGGGTGGTTATGGTTACGCCAGAAATCGGAACTGGGCCTCAATTTGAGACATATACGGTACTCAAACGGGTCTAAACCCGTCGGGTTTTAGTTTTGATCTATATGGGTTTAGGAACCTTTTTTTACCCGTTGCGGCGTCCAGCCATTCGCCTTGTTCGGGAAACGTTGCGAGGAGATCAGCTCCAATTGCGATTGACTAGCAACTCCCAGGACGACGACCATGGCGCTTGCAAAGCGACGACTAGAGAACGGCGACCCTGATGACAGCGGCAAGAAGCAGAAGGTCGAGGTCGCCGGCGGCCGCGGCTACGTGAACAAGCAGCGCGTGCTCGTCTTTTCGTCGCGCGGCATTACGACACGGTACCGCCACTTGCTCGACGACTTTCGCAAGCTCTTGCCGCACAACAAGCGCGAAGTCAAGGTACGATACAGCATTGCGCATCCTTCTATCTGATGATGCATTGGGCTGACTCTAATATGTGTTGTGTAGCTGGATGCCAAGGACACACTGCACGTCGTGAACGAGATCGCCGAGATCAAGGGCTGCAACACGACCATTTTCCTCGAGGCACGCAAGCGCCAGGACCTGTACATGTGGGTCAGCCGCGTCGGCACGGGTCCGTCCGTGCGCTTCCTCGTGCAGAACGTGCACACCATGGATGAACTCAAGATGACGGGCAATGCGCTCAATGGCTCGCGCCCGATTCTGACCTTTGACAAGTCGTTTGACGAGACGCCGCACCTGCAAGTCATTAAGCAGCTCTTTACGCAAGTCTGGGGCACACCTAAGAACCACCCCAAGAGCAAGCCGTTTATTGACCGCGTCATGAGCTTTTACTATGTCGATGGCAAGGTCTGGTGCCGCAACTACCAGCTCGCCGACGAGGCCGACACCAAGAAGCTCGAGCAGGCCGCGCTCCACAAGGGCGAAGATCTCGTGCAGCTCATTGAGATTGGTCCGCGCTTTGTGCTCACACCGATCCGCATCTTTGATGGCAGCTTTGGCGGCCAGACGCTCTACCAGAACCCGCGCTACGTGTCCCCAAATGAGGTTCGTGAACCTCTTCTCCCGTTTCCGTACTGGTTACTCGTCCCTCTAACGATATTACTGTTCTGTCTCTGCAGCACCGCCGCGACCACAAGTTTGACAAGCGCGACCGCTACGTGTCGCGCAAGACTGCCGAGGCCGACCGCAGTGAGCGAGCACCGGCCCGCGAAATGCCCGCCGACCAGTTTGCCGACGTCTTTGCCGGCGCGTCCAAGTAATAACTACCACACATCCCACTCGAACAAAACCAATGCGAGCACGCAGACGGTGCAATGGGGATTCCATTTTGTTGCGGTTGCGTGCGTTGACCTACGAGGATAGATATATACGAATCTGCAATCCGACTCCACTCTCAACCTCCATCTTCCATTTTCTCCAATTTCACTTGAGCTTGTCCAGCTTGACTTGAGTTTTCTCCATTTGTAGCCAATAAAAACAACGTTCGTCTTATTGGGCATCACTGATTGGCCAGAATCGAATCAAAACCCACCGAGGGGACTCCAACCCTTCCATCAAGGGGGCGGAATTGAAGTCGGAAGGGAAACAATCGCCACAGCAAAGCCGTCCGACATTGCCGCGTATCTCGTCCTCTACGCTCGAAACGCTCTCCCCTCGCCGTCTACCAACCCTCCTCACCGATAGAGCTCGCCGCGCCGCGTCGAACCATGTCGTTCTCCGCCATGGAATCGCGCGTGACCGAGCTCCAGCAGGTCATTTTCAAAAAGGACCTCATGATTCTCCAGCTGCAAAAGCAGCTCGCGGCGTACAAGGAACAGCACGGCGAGCTCGACGCGAGCATCTTGAAGGCGCTCGAAGACGAGTTCCAAATTGTCGACGCCATGGCGGTCAACACGAGCAGCGCCGCCACGAACGACCGGCGGCGCACGAGCAGCAACATGAGCGAGGCGTCCGAGTCCACGACAGCGCCGCCAATATCGGTCCCATTATCGTCTCCACTAGCTCCTTTGTCGCTTGGCCCCGCGCCGTCGCCCTCGCCCACGCTGTCGCTCTCGACGCCGACCCCGGTCGCTGCCGTTGGCCTTCCCGTGCGCCGCTTTTCCAACGTCTCGGTCTCGGGCGTCATGTCGACGATCGGCCGCAACGTCGTACTCGACTATGTCGAAGACTCACCCATGTTTCGCCGCCAGCTCGAAGGCTTTGAAGACTCGCTCGGTGGGTTACGCGGGCTACTCAAGGAAATCTTGGTGCGCACGAAAGAGTATGTCGCCTGCGGCATGAAGTTTGGCGACGAAGAGACGGCGCTGGCCGAAGAGATTGTGCACCGCAAGTACGCGCGCGCGTTGTTCACGACGAGCTGTCCAGAGCTCGGCAGTTTGTCGTCGATTTTCAATGAAGTCCACGATACGATGACCCAGATCCAGAGCTCCCGCGTGAGCATGCTGCTTAGTATTGAGGCGCTGCTCCACCATTCAATCAACCGGTTTGCCGAGCAGGAACTAAAAGAGGCGGGCGATCTGAGGCGAGAAGTGGTCCGGCTCGCAGACGATTACGAGTCGCAGCTAGGCAAGCTGCTCGGCAAGCCCCGCGCGGCCTCGAACACGGGCAGTTTTGGGAACGGCAACAGCATTACCAGCTCGGCACTCACGGCTTCGGATGCGACCCATATTCTTGGTAGTACGGGCAACGGCAACGCCCCGAGCGGGAATGGAAGCCGCGGCATCGAGCGCGATGCCATGCAAGCACGACTCAAGTTTGAACTGGCGCGGTTTGACCTGGTGCGGTACCTCAATCGGCTCGACTCGCTCAAGAAATTTGTTCTCATTGAGTGCTTCAACTCGACGTTGTATGCGTTTTTGGGCCATTTCCACGCGTGCCACGAGCTCGTCAAGAGCGTCGAGACGGGTCTGAGGCAACGACAGGAAACGCTCCAGAAAGCCAAGCGGGAATTTGACGAAGACGACAAAATGTGGACTGCGCAGCGAGAAGCCCTGGAGGCCCGGCTGAAAATGGATGCCGATGGTGAGATGCGAGGCTCGCGTGGTCCGTCGTCGCTTGAAGTGCCGGTCGAGATCATCTCGAGCGACACGCAACTCGGTCGAGAGTCGGCCTTTCTCGGTGGCGTCATGAAGCAGGGCTATTTGTTTGTTCGCAATTCCATGTTTCCAGCACGAAGCTGGAAGCGCCGGTGGTTCCAGATCCACTCGGGCAAGCTGTACCAGAACAAAACCAAGCACATGGACCTCACGCTCGTGTGTGATCTCATGCTGTCGCGCGTGCGCGAGTTGACGACCTCGAATCTACCGTACTGCTTTGAAGTGATCGACTCGAGCCAGGCCAAGCATCTCCTGCAAGCGACCAGTGAAGCCGACTTGCACGAGTGGATCGAAGCTGCGCGCAAGAGTACGGAAAGCATGATTGAGAAGCAGTCGCATCGCATGGTCGTCCACCCAGAGCAACAAAAAGTCGTCGACGAGCTCATTGCTCGCAATGCCAACTGCGCCGACTGTGGACAGAGCCCATCCGAGTGGGTCTCGATCAATATTGGCTGCTTTTTGTGTATCGAATGCTCGGGCATCCACCGTAGTCTCGGTGTGCACGTGTCCAAGGTGCGATCGCTCACGCTCGACTCGTGGGAGATGGGACTGCTCCTCCTCTTGCGCGACCATTTGGGTAACGATGTGGTCAATGCCGTGTGGGAACCAGTCGTGCCCCATGGGTGGACGCGGCCTACAACGGCGTCGTCGCGAGACGAAAAGACCAAGTGGATCAAGGCCAAGTACCACTTTCGAGGGCTCGTCGCCAATGCGCAAAGTCTTTCGCCCGCTGATTTGTTGCGGCGATACTTTACTGGTGCGGAAACTGGATCCGTCGCCGAGGTGATGTGGTGCCTTGCACATGGCGCGGACGTGAATGCCAAGAACGACAAGCTCGAGACGGCGCTCCATCTGAGCGCCGCCAAGGGCCACGCGCCGTGTTGTGATTACCTGATCCTGAACGGTGCGAGCTTGGTGTTGGCCGATATGCAAGGCCGACTGGCGTACGATGTCGCCAAAGTCGGTGGCCACGAAGCCGTCAAGCTGGCTCTCATGCAGAAGATGAGTCTCGAGCAGTACCAATTCTAGGACGAAGCGAAAGCGAATCAAAACGAGCAACAAGCCCAATGCAATTGGAGGTGAGCCTATCTATTCGTTCTCGTGGATTGTTTTTTTGGTATTTGACGTATACGATTTATGTGATTTTTGATGCAGATCCATTCGTGCTCTCGCGTTTCATCCGGACGGTACGATCTTGTATTTCCCACCGCCTCGACCGGTGCGTGGTGTGCCTCTCGGCGACGATAGCGGTGAGGTGACGCCCGTTTTCTCGACCACCGTGCTGCCGCCGTCGCTGTGGAGTACTGGATCCCCCGCCTGGACTTCCTCTCCTTCAGTGACGAGAAATGGCAAGGGTTCTTTCCGAGTCGTTTCGTCCCCCATGCCGTCATCCGTGCAGACTCGATGTATTCTGTTGCCGTGGTCACCTACCTGATCGCCATCGCCAGCCGCATCGGCTCCGGGCTCCATCGTTGTCGGTGCCGTCGCCTCGCCACTCGTTTGTTGCTGCTGCTCTTCCGTCTCCTTTCTCTGCTGGGCCGACTTTTCCCGCACGTGGATCATAAACTCGACAAACTCAACAATGTCGATCTGTCCCGAGCCGTCTTCGTCGACGACATCCATCATTTCTTTGAGCTCTTCGTAGCTCGGGTACTTGCCGATCGCCGCGAGTCCGATCCGCAGCTCGGCCTCTTCGACCGAGCCGCTGCCGTCCAAGTCCAGCATCTTGAAGACTTGCATGTACGACGTGATGACGACTTGGTCGACATTTTTGCGGATCCGCAAAGTGTCGACGCGCTTGAGCAGCCGCTGCTCGGCCTCCATTTCTTGCGTGGCCTCTTCCATGCTCGTCGTGACCACACCGATAAACAGTGTGATGAGCACCATGCCGCCGAGCACGGTAAAGCAGCCAAAGTACGCGACCGCCAAAAAGCCCGACGCCTGCGACGTGCAGTTGTACCCAAGCGCACGGTAATCGTCGTACCCGTAATTGTCGCAGCCATAGTAATTGATGTACAGCACATCGCTCCAGCCGTCCATGGTCGCGCAGTGGAAGAGCGAGATCATGGCGTAGTGCAAGTACTGGAAATGGAACGGATCGTTCTGCGCAAAGAGCATGTTGCCAATGATGCCAAAGACGTAAAAGCACAGCAGCAAGATGAGCCCAATGTACCCGATCGAGCCGACACCCTTCATGAGCGCCGACACGATCACTTGAAGCTGAGGGAACGCACGCACGAGCTTGAGCACGCGCAGCAATCGCAATAAGCGCAGCATCGTGAGCATGCCGCCTTTCCCACGCGTGAAGCTGCCAATGACAATGATAAAGTCGAACGTGTTCCATCCCGACCGGAAAAACAGCCACGGCTCCAAGCCCTCGGCGATAATCTTGATGACACACTCGGTCGTGAAGACGGCCAAGATCATCGAGTCGATGACCGCGAGTACTTCGCCGATCGCATCCAAAATATCGTTCGAGGTTTGCAGACCGACCATGACGCCCGCGAGACAAATCACAATGGTCACAAAGCCGGAAAACTTGGGGTGCTCGGCGACCTTGGTGGCCTTGCTGGCGAGCCACAGGTACCTGCCTTTCCAGCTCCGATTGTCGCCCTGGCTTTGCGAGAGCATGCCTGTGAGGTCGCAGTCGTCCCAAGTCTGCATGAGCACTTCGCGCATCTTTTGCCGCTCGCGCTTTTGGGCGTTCGAGAGCTTTTCGCCGCTCGAGGCCGGAGCATCGGCACCAAGTGCCCCAGAGCCGCCCTGCTCGGTCAGCAGCTTTTGCTTCTCGCGCTCGCGTCGCTCGTTCTCGGCCGTGCGTTTGGCGGCCTTTTCGAGTCGCTCCTTGCGCTCCACCTCGTCGGCCGCGGCCTTCATGTGCTCCATGCTTTGCGTCATGCTCATGGTGATGGCACCGATAAAGAGCGATAGCATGACAAACGCCGAGACCACAATGAACGTGATAAAGTAGAACGTTGCGACAAAGTTGTTGAGGATCCGCGCCGAGAAAATGTCCGAGTCGGTCGCGTTCTCGCCGTAGAGCCGCGTGACGTTGCAGTACTGAAACTTGTCGGCGGCCGTTGGGTCGTTGCTGTAGTAGCCGCCGCGGAAGCGATCGCAGCCAAAGTAGTTGATGTTCATGACCTACGTGAGACCATAGAGTCCAGTCAGTTGAGCCCATGACCCCCTACCCACACAGAGACATACTAGACGTACATTGGCCCAGTTCTCGAGCGTCGACATGCGAAAGAGCGTGACCATCGCGGTCGGTACATTGCGGAAATGGAACTGGTCATTGTCGGCCCACGCGTACATGCCCGAGATCGCGTAGAGGTAAAACACGAGCCCCATGAGCAGCAAAATGTAGCCAATCGACTTCAGTCCGCCAATCAGTCCCATGATGATCATATAGAGTTGCGGGATCCGCTTCACAAGCTTCATGATTCGCAGCAACCGCAGCATTCGGAGGATCGCAATGTTGCCACCGCCCAGTGCCGAGCCCCACACTGGAAGGCTCATGACAATGATGACAAAGTCGAACGTGTTCCAGCGCATCTCGGGCCCCGTGAAAAAGCGCCACGGCACGAGCCCCTCGGCACAAATCTTGAGTACGCACTCGAGAATAAAGACGGCGAGCACACCCAAGTCCATGTCGTCCAAAATGTAACTGGTCGCGAGCGCGTCGTAGGTTTGAAGCCCGACCGAGAGCGAGGCCCACGAAATGCAGAGCATGACGAGCGACGCGAACCGCTTCGAGTGGAGAATGTAACGACACACGTTGGCGAATTGGACCCACTTGCGTGCCACGCCCGTGAGCCCCGTGAGCGTGAGCAACTCGAGAGCGTCGGCGGAAGACGCCGTCTCGCCGGCGGCAGGTTCCTCTCCGTCTGGGGGTGCGGCGCCGTTGACCAGAGCGAGGTCTTTGTCGTCATGGCGCGACGTGGAACGCAATGCGGCGTCTCGCTCGGCGTCGCGCGCGTCTTCTTCGCGTCGGATGCGCAGCCGCCGCTGAAGTGCCCCACGGGCGGCAAACATGACGCCGCGATGCGACCGCCACTACAAGTCGAGTCGTTCGCCGCAACTCAATACAAGGCGAGGATCGAGTCCCAGGCGACAGCGAAACAAGCAGGTCGCCGCACACCTCACACCTCACGCACGCTGAGCTGCTGGAATGCGATCGGTTGATCGCTTTTTTCGGGATCTCCAGGATGGGGGGCGTGCGTCAACGCTCTTGGTATTCCCCAGCGGCAAGAAACATGCCACTGAGCGGCGCTATAAAAAGCCATGTACACGATCGCGTTGCTGTCGGGTCTCTGATCGACGTGAGACAGAAATACCTGCAAACACCACCCCAACAAGAATGCGAGGGGGAAAGAGCCTATGAGCCGGGCCAGAAGTGGAGAGAGAAGCGAACAAAACAACTCGAGATGCTCAGGCTATTAGGCCTCGCTACACACACAAGAGTAATTGTTTTCTACACGGGCTCGTTCACGATCGGGTCCCACGAGAGCACGAGGTACTCGTCGAGCGCGTCCATGCGCGCAATCTGCGCAGGCGACAGCACAACGTTCAGGGCGTCAAAATTCTCTTGCTGGCGTTTCGGGTTGAACGACTTGGGCAGCGTAATAAAGCCCTTGGCGAGACTCCAGGCAATGCAGACCTGGCCGGGCGTTGCGTGGACCTCTTTTGAAATCTCCTGGATGGGAACATCCGCCAGACGCTGTGCCTTGGCCAATGGCGAGTAGGCCTGAATGAGAATGCCTTGGGTGGTGCAGTACGCGACGACCTCGGGGCGCGCGCACCACGGGTGCACTTCGATCTGGTTCACGGCCGGCTTGACGCGCCAGGTCTCACTGAGCTTTTCGAGGTGCGCGACGCCAAAGTTGGACACGCCAATGTCGCGCACGATTCCCTCACTTTCGAGATCTTCAAGCGCACGCCAGGTCTCGGCACGCGTCGCGCGGTCGCCCGGTGCGTGGAGCAAAAAGAGATCGACGTACCCGAGTCCAATGCGCGTGTTGCTTTCGCGCACGCAGGCCAACGCGCGGTCGTACCCCCAGTCTGTGGGGAAGAGCTTGCTCGTGACAAAGACCTCGTCGCGCGGGATGCCCGAGTCGCGCACGGCGCGGCCGACTTCTTGTTCATTTGCATAGTCGCGCGCCGTGTCAATGTGGCGGTAGCCCAAGGCGAGCGCGGTCTTGACGGCCTCGTAGGCCTCGTGCGGGTTCGTGGCCTGGAAGACGCCAAGCCCGACGCTTGGGACGCGCGCGCCGCTGGGCAGCGTCTTGAAGGCTGCGTACGCGGGCATTGTGGTGGTAATACTAGTGGGTGGGCAAGTTCAGGATCTTGGTGGAAGTTCGGAAGTGATCCGTCCGGATCCCATCACTATCATCATACCGTGTTTCGATAATTGAAGACATGCCTCACCTTGTTTTGAAACTACAAAGCTTCCTAGGTTTTCGAAAAAATTCCAACTAAAAACCCAAATCCATATATAAATGTGGGTGATTGGGTGATTCCATCGCTTCCGTCTCACATCCACCTCCATCGTTCTGTTCACACAAAAGAGACAGCACGCCAAACAGCTCGATAACATGGGCGCGACGGACGCGCAGCGCCCTGTGCGACCACGCGGTGGTCTTCGCCCGTCTCCCGAC
>JAADVC010000378.1:0-22648 GCA_023334575.1 Pythium volutum
CTAGCTGAGCGACCTTTGCGTTGAGATGTCGCGCAGGACCTCGATTCACCGGTCCTATATTTTCTTCTCCGTGCCTGACTGGTAGCAACCGCATCGCTCGCACACTCGCGTTACCAGTGGAGTGACGAGTCTTTTGCCGAATATTTTGACGCCTTGCGCCGTCAAAGTTTCGTCATGCGCTTCACGGCTCTGTTGAGCAAGATTTATGTCGGCTCCACCAACAGCACAAACTACAATATGGTCGTTGCACCAACGGACACCATCGAGTAAACGCATCACTAACCCACAATTCTTTGAACAACCTTTTAAGGTTGTATTAAAAAAAATCTTGGGAGTGCAAGCAAATGTTGTGGGCGCGAGTTTGAGCTATGTCAGTCAGTAGTTGAAGCTCGCCCTGTGAGCTATGACACTGAGTGAGTTGAAGTTCCCAGACAATTTCAGCAAACACCCAATTATATCCAATTACTGTCGCCTCTGATTCTGTTGCGCATAAGTTGCTTTCACGTTGCAGTTGTTCTTACGTCGCATTAGCATCAATAGAGAGATTTCGCAGCCCAAGTTTTATCTTTATCTTCAGACGAGCATAAATTTATACAGGAAAGCCCTCTAATAGGGTTGATGAATGGGCGTAAAAAAGACTACTTTTCATGGATCTTCACCACATCTGGTGAACAGATTCTTTATCTTTACCTGAACCTCTCAATTTTTTTCGGCTTCATAAAATCTGAAGGTTAAAGATAAGATAAAGACTGGTTGCGAAATGTCTCTAATCAAGAATCTCTTCGCCCCCCATCATAGTTCTTTGAACTACGAATTGACAATAAAACACAATAATTGGCTCACCAATAAATTGGGTTCCCGTAGAATGTCGCACGAACGCACACTGACCTTCGCGCAACCTACAAAGCTTCCATTTTCCCTCAGATATCTTCATCTTCCCAGTCACTTTGCCCACCACCACCATTCATGGCGTCTCTGTCCGCCTCGTCGTCGGGGTCTTCCCCAGCGTCTGCATCAGTGCCGTCGCCGCCGCTGGGCAGCCGCCTCTTCCGCATTCGCCGCACGTTCTCGCTCGACCCGCAGAGCCGCATCGTGGCCATGGCCGCGCATTCGCTCGAGCGCCGCCAACTGCTCGCGCTCGCCATTTCCAATCCGACGTGCCCCCGCGACGACCCGCGCGCCCACTACGTGCTCGTGCGCAGCGTCGAAGAGGACCGCCGCGTGCGCCACTGGACGTTCCCGCTGGCCGCGAGCCACGCCAAGCAGCGGCAGCACCGCGTCGAGCCCGTGGCCGCGCTCGCGTTCAGCCCCGAGGGCGACTGGCTCGCGTGTCTCTCGACGCGCAAGCAGCGGCTCCATCTCGTGCCCGTGGCGAGACTGATTGCGAATCATCGCCGCGCGCAGCTCGCGCGCTCGTACCAGCCGCTCCACAACCGCGAGTGGATGAGCGTCGCGCCGTCCGTCATGACGGCACCGATGGCGTCGTACTTGAGAGCGACTAACGAGGCCGGCGGGCTGAACGGCGCGCGGTACCACTCGCGCGTCGCGGGCGACGACGCGCAAATGTCGACGCTCGAGTTTGCGGTCGGGATGGGCGACGTGACGTGCGTGCGCTGGTGGCGCAGCATGAACGGCACGGACTATTGCCTCGTGGGCGGCTCGGACAATATCATATCGATCGTCAATGTCCAGGACAATGCCGAAGAGTGCCGGTGTGAGCTCCAGCATGCGGGCGCGATCGAGTCGATTGAGCTCTTGTACGAGAGCTTCCGCAAGGAAAAGCGCACGAGCATGCTCGTCAAGACGCGGGTGAAAGAGACCGACCACACCACAAAAGCGAACGCGACAGTAGGCACGGCCTCGGGCGCCAACAAGATGCGGAACGAGACGGTCAAGTACTATCGCGTCGTGCTCGAAAAGAAGACGCTCGTGGAACCAAAGCCTACGCCCACGCGCATACCCACGCCACGGCCCAGCGCCACAGCGGACACGGGCGAGACGACGGCGGAAAGTGCAGATCCAGCAGACGTCTCGACTGTCTTGACTGCAACTGCTACTGCGCCGCCACCGCCACTGCTCCAGCGGTTCTTGCCGTCGGTGCATCGTGCCTCGGCCAGTGAGACGTTTGTGGTCAAGACGTTTCCCGAGCATTTTGTCGAAGACATGGACTTTCGTCCGCAGCGCATCAAGAAGAACAAACCGCACGTGCGGCTGTGCGCCATCAACGGACTGCTCTCGAGCGAGTCGGGGCTCGCACTCTACGACGCGACGCGCCAGCAGATCAGCGTCTATAGCAATTTCCAGTGGAGCCTCAAGGGCCAGTACGCCGTGCCGTCGCTCAGTAGTACGACGACTGCAGACGACGACGCCATTGAGGACGTTGACATTGCCTACTGCTCGCCCGATCTCTTGCTCTTGCAGGGCACGCGCGCGTCCACGGGGGAGCCCGTGGCCACGTGGGTCGCGCTGCCGTCGCGTCAGCTCGGGCTTGGACTTGGGGAAGACAGCAGCAGCGCCGAGACCTCCAAGGAAGAGAACGCACCGGCCACGGCGGCCCACGTTGTCCACTCGCTGTCGCTCCACGACAAGGAACGCGTCGAGAGCGTACTGCAAACAACGGCGAGTGCGCAGGCGTCACGGACCGACGGTTCTACTACCACCACCAGCAGCAGCAGCAGCAGTGGCCAAGTCATTTACGTGCTGCAGACGGCCCACCACGTGTACGAGTGCCGCCCGCAGTGGTCGCGGCTCGCGCTCTTTCGCGCGCTGCGCGCCCAGGCCATTTCGCTCCGCGACGCGCTGTCGATCGGGTACGCGCTGGGCATTGACATGGCGTCGCTCTGCGAAGTGGTCGCCGACACGCTCTGCAGTGAGATGGCGCCGCCGTCGTCTCCACCAGCAGACGAGGACGAGGAACGCGTCGAGCAAGCGCGCCAGTGGATCCACGAGCTGTATGGCGAGTCGCGCGCCGCGCCGTCCAAGGCCGTCGAGCAGCTCACGCGCGTTGGCGCCGCGCCACTGGCGATCGCGTACGCGAAACGCACGCTCGCGAAAGACCCTCTATTGGTTGAGACGGCCGAGCGCCATGCCGTCGCGCTTCTCGTCGTGGAGCTCATTTTCCAGCAGCAGGCGCAGCACAGTTTCCACGACCAGCTCACGACGACCACGACGCTGCGGCCGCGCGAGGCAGAGACGCAGTTCCAATTAGAAGAACACGACGCGTGGCTCCTCGACTTGCTCACGGCCGACCACGACGACCACGACCACGATGCCTTTGCCACCCGCGACATGGTCGAGCTGTGTCTGACGCACCATCAGATGGACAAGGCGGTGGCCGTTGCGATCGCTCGCGACGCGGTGCCGCTGCTTTTGGCGCGCGTCGTGGCGCGAGGGCTGGCGCCGACGCTCGCGCTGCCAACTGGTGCGACGGCCGTCGCGGCTCTGCTGGACGCGGGCTGTGCCCATGAACTGCTGGCGCCTGCGCACCGCGTGGTCTTGCGGGCGCTGCCGACCGCCACGCAATTGGAGGTCGTACTGGCGACGCGGTCGCTCTCTCGTATCCTTTTGCACCGCGACTGGATCGTGCGGCATCTTCCGAGCTTTACCAAGGCGACATGCGTGCGGCTCGCAACCATGCTGGATCCGTCGGCTAGTCCAGAGGATCAGCAGAAAGAGGATGAAGAAGACGACGAGAAGATACAGAGGCCGACCTACTCACGGCCACTGAACGCGACCGACGTGGCGTCGTCCGAGTGGATGGAGGCGACGTCAGCCGAGCGCGTCGAGCTCTTCCTGACGCTGCTGTTGCGGATCAATCGTCCCGAGAGAGATAACGACTTAGACGCTGCGGATCCCAAAGAAGAAGAAGAAATCAACGTCGAGATGAGTCGCGGCTTTTCGCAGCAAGCGCTCGAGTCGCATCTCCGGCAACTCGCGGCGCAGTACCGTCCGCCCATCATGATTACGCGCTGCGTCGACTATGGCAACTGGCACGCGGCTGCGAGTCTCCACGAGGCCCACGGCGAGCTGGTCGACGCCGTCGAGTGCCGTCTGCAGAGCCACCAGCGGCTGATCCAGCAGGTCCGCCGTGGAAACCCGTCCCAGCAGCAGCGCCGCCGTCGGTATGCGTCCAAAGGGTCGCTGGCCGAGGAAGACGCCGAGACGGAGGAGACCGAGGGCGTACAAGAAGCAGAAGAGGAGGAAGACGACGAGCCACTGGACGCGCTCGCGTCCATTCGCTCAGAGCTGCTGCGCATGGTCGACACGCTCGTGGTCCGCCCACCCACCGTGGCGCACGGCCTGCGTCTCCCCTCCTCGTCCTCGTCATCTTCTTCTTCGTCCTCTTCCTCCAATACTACTACAATCTCGGATACCATCCGCGCGGCCATCCTTGCGCGCTTGATGGTCAAGTGGTTTGAGTACGGACTCGCGCGCGCCGACCTCGAAGTCTACCTCATTGATCCAAACGTGTTTACGCACGTGGCGTCGCCGCTCGCGCGTATTTTTTTCCGTGAGATTATCGACCACGTTGGCGGCAAGGGGCTCCATCCGTCCAAGCGGCTCGGCGTGCGCGACGACCACGACAAGGGTTTTGACGCGCGCGACAAGGCCTGGGTCAAACGCTGCCACGCGCTGCCCTTCTCGGGCCAGTTTCTCTTCCACGTGTGTCTCTGGCTGCTCGACCAGCACCACGTCCAGGACGACAGCAGCAGCAGCAGCGCGCCGTCGCAATTACTCGCGATCGCAAGGGAAAACATTGAAAAGAATGACTTGTCGGTGCGCGCCGTGCGCATTGAGCCGCACGCGGCGCCGCTCATTGGCAAGAGCGATCCGCTCGAGACGCACGTCAAGGCGTTTACGTGCGGCCACTTTTTCCCCAAGCGCGTTTTCGACGAGGACGTGGTGCCCGAGTTTGAAACGCGCATGCAGGCGCTGCCGACACCGCTGTTTGCGACCAAGCAATTGCTGCTGACGGAGTTTAAGAGGAGCCACGTCGAGGCGCCGTGCCCCGTGTGCGCCTTCAACAAGATTAGTGCGACCGTGTGTGCCCAGCACCAAGAGCAGCACCAGCGCGTCACGGCAAGTGAGACGGTGGCGGTCGAACCGCAACTGCCACGCGCGCCATCGTATTACTTTCTCCACGGCCACCACCAGGGCGGCGCCGCGACGTCGCTACCGTCGCCCTTTGGTCCACCATCCACGTCTGCTGCTGTGTCCACGACGACGACACGACCACCGCAACAGCTCCAGCACGGTGAGTGGGAATGGCGCGACACGGCGACTGCCTAGATTACGGCAAAGACGTGTTGGAGTGGCCATAACTTAGATAGTATACTTTGTATAAGAGAGCGTGGTCTCTTTGTCATCATCTATCTCTTCTTCTTGCGGCCGCGCTTCTCCTTAATGTCGGCATTGCGCTTGTCCTTGCGCATGCGCGAGTCGACCAATTTGACCTTGCCCGTGGGCTTTTTGCCGGCCGACTGCGCCGTCGACGAGCGGCCGCCGCGGCGTGAAATCACATAGACCTTTTGCTCCTTCTTGAGCTTGGCGCCCTTCATGGCGCGGTCAATGGCCTTGAGCTTTTCGCGCGTCGACATGTCGGGCAAGTTGGCAATGTCGGCCGCCTTCTTCTTGGCCACCTTGAGCTTCTTGAGCTGCTGGCGCTGCTTGCGACCGCGCGCTTCGGCCACCTTCTTAATGGGCTTGGTCGCCATGGCCATGAACCGCTCCTTCATTTGCTCAAAGAGCTTTTGCGGGATCGGCACTTGCGGACGATAGTGCTTTTCTTCATCGTCGACAAACCAGTCGGGCATTTCCGACGAATCGTTCCACGCGTACCGATTGTAACTCGCATCGACCATGTCCTTGGCGTTTGTCTTGCGGACCATCATGGTCGCGAGCGCGAGCGTCTTGGCGCGGTCTTCGGCGTCATACTCTTCGTGGTCCGAGTCGTACTGGCGGTCGTCCAGCACAGGCAGCAGCTGCTCATCGCCGTCCCCCACATCTTGAGCGGCCGCCGGCACAACCTCAATCGCACTCGACTTGTCGTTCGTCGACGACGCCTTGAGCGCGGCACCCATGCCCGAGCGGATCAGCGCCTTAACTTCGTCCGAGACTGTCGTCTTGTCCATCCCGTCCATGTCGTCGCCCTGGACACCCTTGCGACCGCCCGTCTCTTCATCATCCATGTCTTCATCATCACCATCGTCGCCCTTGGCCGCTTCGACCGTAAACTCCGAGCCAAACTCCATCTCGTACTGCTCCTCGTCCTTCTTGATCCGTTTGCGTTCGCGTCGCTCTTGGCGGTCCTTGGCGGCCTTGCGCTTGTCCTTGCGGATTTGCTTGTCCGTCTTGGGCATCTCGGGGATCGCCGACGCACTCTTCTTGCGCCCATGCGCATCGTCCATGGCCACATCGTCGTCGTCGTCATTGTCGACACCGGCAAACAATTGATTGTCGGAAAACCACCGCGACACGGCCGCGTTCGGCTTCTCCTTAAACTTGAGCGCGACATTGAGCTTGCCGCTCGTATCCTCTTCGTCGTCGTCGTCGCTGTCGTCCGAGCTCTATACAAATAGCAAGATGAAAAACAGTGAGTCTTGAGATCCCTTACGTGAAGAGCAAGCCGCCCCAAAGTCGCTTCGCAGCACACGAGCCGATCGCGTCGCAATGGGTCGTCGAATCGTATAATGATGTCGGACGCCAATAGGACCGCCGCCGTATCGAAAGGCAACACCGCGGCGGTCAGACATGAAGGCCTTTCGAGTCGCTATGCCCCATGTTTGACAACTGGACAGAGTACGGACGGAACCCAGAACAGATAACACGAATGGGGGGAAGAGACGACGACCCACCGACTCGACGCTCGAACTCGCGCGCGTGAAAGAGAATCTCGTACGGCAAGCAATCGATCAATAGAGAAAGGGTACATACCTCGTCGGCGCGGATCATCTTGTGGTACGCCTCGCGGTCGCCGTCATACATCTCGGCGTCTTGCGTCAGCGCCTCGCCGGCGATCGCGCGCTTGGCCACCTTGCTGCGCTTGATGGCCTTCTTGGTCTTGACGGCGTCGCCCTTGCGGCTCAGGTACTCGTCGTAGAGCTTCTCCATCTGCGAGTCGAGCACTTCCGTGTACTCGTCGTCGTCCGACTCAAACTCGAGGTCCGTGTCCGAGTCGGGGCGACCTTCGCGGTCTTCGTCGTCATCGTCCGAGACGGGACCGGCATTCTCGAGCAAATCGACTTGGGCCTTGGACAGGTTGAGCTCCTTGAGACTGAACGCCGACTCGGCGCCGTCGGCCACGTCAATGCCCTGCTCGTTCATGCCGAGCGCCTGGCGGATGCGAAGCTTGCGCTTTTGCTCGCGGTCCTAAGTGTGGAATCCAAACAGAGTCAGTTCACCTATTCACACGGTCGAACGCAGTCACACACACACACGCAGTCAAAGTCATGTCTGAGCACAAGAACGATTGAGCGTTCGACGGTTCGCGAAAGACGCCAATAGCTGAAGGCTGCAAGTATGGAGGTTTCGTCTAGGCAGCAGTCAATAGCCGGTCTGTTCAAGGACGCTTTCGCATCGACTTGGCAAGCGTGCCAACGATGGAGGCTTTGGATTTTGAGCGCCAAACATGCAGCATATATAAAGCACGAATGTGCGGCCCAAATCGAGCACCACTGCCATGGGAAAGGCAGGGTGGGATTGGGGGTCGCAAAGACACTCTCGGCGCGTAACGGGAGTCGAGGAGGGTTAGTCCTTCATCATGGCCACGGACAGTGACACAAGGACTACTGGGAATACGCCAACGCATACACACACACACACACATGCATGCATAGACACACAGGCAAACATACTGACACGGTCACGTACCTTTTTCTTTTCGCGCTTCTTCTTGGCCAGCAGGTTCGCACGGAGCTGCGCGAGCTCTTCGCGAATGAGCGCATTCTTCTCTTCTTCCGTGAGTTCCTTTTCGGGTTCCTTGGCGGCAGCGGCGTCGGCGGCGGCCGCAGCCTGTGTCGCGAGGAGCTCTTCTTCGTCGACAGCGGGGGCCTCGGCCTTGAGAAGCTCTTCCTTGTACTTGAGCATCTTGAGCCGCCACTTGAGCAGCATCTTGAAGTCGGATTTGCCCAGCACCTAATAGAGATAGACATAACACAGTCAGCACTGTGACGCCGTGAAGAGATGAAGAGACGGCGAGATGGCGGGGTCGCGAGATGGAATGGATGGGGGACGAGCTCGAGAGAATCAGACAGCCCCTCGCGGGGAGGTCCTCGTCAGCGCCACACACTGGCTTCTGGTGGGTTTTCCAGAAATTAATCTGGCGCCGGAACAACAGTGGGGCTAGGAGGGGAATTAGCTTTTCCTCATCTTCTCTCGCGCCTTGGTCGTTCCCCGTCCATGCCGTCTCGCCCTCTCACGGTCTCAGCTGTTGGTGTGGTGATCCTCAACACACCTTGAGATCCTTGAGACAAACGGCCACGTCCTCGGTGGTCGCTGGGTGGTCCCTGTACACGTCGTCCGTGGGGCGGAACCGAATCGCCGTCGTGTCGGTCAGCAATCGGATCGGATCCGACGAGTCGAGAAACTGCGCCACCGAGCACTCGTTCGTGAGCGTCTGGCCGAGCGCCTCGTCATATCCTATACAAACGCGAGTGGGTCAGTCTCTATGCATGTATACACAGTCGAGCGTGGGAAAGGGAGAAATGTCATAGTTCTCCCCTGCACGGCGCCACCATAGAGGCAAAGGCAGACGCCGCCCAGGAGCTTGATGTTGCTCTTGGCGACAAGTAGCGCTAGCGACCAATGGAGGTATCGATGGCTCGCTAGAGACTCTAGAGAATGTAGCCGGGAAACATGCATACACACACAAATGGATACACACGACTCACCTTCACGATGGCGTTTCTGGACGCCAAACTTGGGGTGGAAGATCGTAATGCTCTTCTCCTGTGAGTCGAGTTGGTCAAAGACAAACTTGGGATCGAACAGCTTCGGGTCGATCGAGTGCGGCGCGAGGTACTGCTCACACACGACAAAGATCTCGGCCGACTCGTTACGCGAACTGAGCGGCTTGGTGGCCGAGACCTTTTTGAAAAACTGCTTGAACACCCAGAGCAGCGCATTGTAGTCCTGCGAGCGAAACACCTTGCTCACAAAGGTCGCGCCGCGGCCCATGACGTCGACCGCGAGCTTGAGCGCGATCAGCGCCAGTTCGTTCTGCACGTACGCATCCTTGGCGTACTCGGCGCCGACGTTGGGCGCGCCGTCGCAGAGCACAACGTCGACCTGCCAGCTCTGCGTCTCCTGCTTGATGATCTGGCGACACTTGGCCGTCGTGATGTCGCATTGAAAAGTCTTGACGCCGCGGATTGGACGGATCGGCAGTAGATCAATGCCAATGATGATGCTGGACGCTGGCATGTACTTGGCCGCGACCTGGCACCAGCCGCCGGGCGCCGCGCAGAGATCAATGCACACCTTGGCCGTGGACAAAAAGTCATACTTCTTGTTGAGCTGGATGAGCTTGAAGGCCGACCGCGCGCGGTAGCCCTGCTGGCGCGCGAGGTTATAGTACTTGTCCTTGTCGTGCTTCTTGCGCTTGACCATGGTGGCGACGGAATGGAGAGAGAGACCAAGTGAGCGCGAAATTGCAGAGACCGCGACTCCTCACCATGCGTCCGCTTCCAGTCATTTCCGCGAACAGAGCTGCTCGTGGCGTAAAAAGAGCTTTTTACGAATTTGACTGCCCTTCCCACCAGTCATTTTTTACAAGACCTAAACTAGGGTGTATGTGACGTGTGGTAATCTAGATGATTTAGGACATTGTTCCAGAGGCTACTATTTAAGGTGTTATTTCCTGGAACTTTGTCGGGAGCCATGTTCAAGGAGATCTTCCAAGGGACACTACTTCTCAAAGTACTCGACAACGTTCTCGACGTCGACGGTCGACTTGTCGGTCTCGCGCTGCTGTGCGTACGCGAGCGCACCTTCGATCTCCGTGTCGCTAAAGAGCAGCGGCTCATTCGCCATCGCGCGGCGCAGGTACGACACGCTGATGGTCGCGTCGTCACCCTCGTGGTCCTTGGCCAGCGTGCGGATCGCCTTTTGCTGGAGCTTTTCACGGCGCAGGCTGACCGGATCCGGGCCGTCGAACGAGTGGAGCTTGTACACGGAGCTGTACTTTTTAATGTACTCCTTGAAGTTGATGTCGAGCTCGTTGAGCTCGCCGTTGCCGAGGTTGTAGACGAGCCCGTGGATGCGCGGGAAGCCGTACTTGGCCTGGTGGCGCTGCACGAGCCCAATCTTGAAAATGTTGATGCACTGCTCAATCGTGTTGAGCTCGATCATGCGGTTGAGGCGCACTTCCGAGTCCTCGATCGCCATGAGCTCGTCGTGGTGGATGCGGCACACTAGAAAAAGAATTCACAAAGCCAATGAGTGTATCATCAATCACCAGAGGAACCACTAGCGTTTTTACCATCACGAATGTTGCGCAGCCAGTTGTCTAGCAGCCCGAGATGCTGGTTGGCCATGGCGGCACGCACGCCACCGCAGCCGTAGTGGCCGCACACGATAATGTCCTTGACCTTGAGGTGCTCAACGGCGTACTGAATGACCGAGAGCGCGCTCACGTCGTTGGACACGACCATGTTGGCAATGTTGCGGTGCACAAACATCTCACCGGGCGCCAAGCCCGTGATCTCTTCGGCGGGCACGCGCGAGTCGGAGCAGCCGATCCACAGGTACTGTGGGTGCTGTCCCTTGGAGGTCTTGTCAAAGTAGTCGGGGTCCAGCAGCTTCTTGCCGTCGCGCCACTTCTTGTTGTTGTCAAAGAGCCGCTCGAGCGAGTTGGCATCGCCCCAGAGCGCGCGCGCCGGCATGAGCGAGGAGGCGGCGCCCGCGCGGCGGCCAGTGCGAAGCACGGGGGGCAGCGCGTGGCGGAACATGAGCAAGGTGGAAGAGGAGGAGGAGGAAGAGGAGGAGGAGCTGCCGTCAGTCCGTGGCGAGAAGGGAAGTGACGGCAAGTGAGTCCACGTCCCCACGAGTTCACTCGCGAAAGGAGGTCCTCTTGTTGAAGCAAGCGCGCGTAAAAACCTCGTTTTTCTCGAGGTTATTCATTTGAAAACCTCACCTGTGTCTGTGTTTCCACCTCATCGTATGTGAATCCTTCCAGCTTCCATTCATCTGAGGATCAACCCTTGTGGAGATTTCTCCCGAGGCTGCTGGTCGTCCAACGGCCGCCGTCCGTCCTTGGAATTGCGCATGGGAACTTTAAATCGCCCCTCCAACGGTCTCTCTCTCCTCCTCAATCCACAAAGACACGACCACACACTGTGTGTGTGTGGTTTCATTCTTGTGGTGCTTCCGCCATGCGACAAAAGTGGACGCAAATGGACGGGAGATGAGATCGGTTTGCAATTGCCTCCCTGTCAAAACCGATCTTCGGTCGTGTTCAGCGGAGTGTACCCTACAGGGTACAGTACTGGTCCCGTATCCGTTCACAGGGTATCCACGACTGTTACGGACAGGTTTGTACCCATTTCCCAAAACATGCGACGCTGCATGGAATTGTTGCTGAGCTATTCTGGAAGCGCGAGCAGCAACTCGCCTAAGAGACACGAGCGCAACGACGCGTCCCCATCAGAGGCCAGCAAGAGAAGCAGAGAGCCGTGGAACAGCGACGAATGTGTTTCGACCAGCTCGACGCCGGCCCTAGTTCCCCCACGATCGAGGTTCAGGTCGTGTCTATTGACTTTACACCTCCTCCACCTCCACTAAACGTTCTCCCTCCGCTGCCAATTGCCAACGCGACCTGCAACCATGCGTCGAAGCCGAGCTGCGGCAGTAGCGGCCGCGTCCCGCTTGAGCGGCGCCAGTCGCGAGGCGGCTCGCCACTCTCGCCGGGGCACATGCGCCGCAGCAGCAGCCTACCCGACCCGCGTCCCCGGTCGCGCACGCAGCAAATGGAGGCCGACCACCAGTCTATCCAGCATCTCTTTGAGAACAACCACCGCTGGCGTGACACGAAAATGAGCGTCGAGCCGGCTTTCTTTGCGCGCACGGCCGAGAAGCAGACGCCGCGGTATCTCTGGATCGGCTGCTCCGACTCGCGCGTGCCCGCCGAAGAAATCACGGGCTTGGCGCCTGGTGAGATGTTTGTGCACCGCAACATTGCCAACATGGTCGTGTCGAATGACATTAGCGCGCTCTCGGTCATTCAGTACGCCGTCGAGCACCTCAAGGTCAAGGACATTATCGTGTGCGGTCACTATGGGTGTGGCGGTGTGCGTGCCGCCATGGAAAACAAGACGCTTGGTCTGCTGGACAATTGGCTGCGCAACATTCGCGATGGTAACCTCCGTCTCTCTATCTCTTGTTGAATATGGTTTATTCACGTTCGTATGTTTTTCATAGTGTGTCGCCTGTACCAGCCCGAGCTCGTGGCCATCGCGACCGAGCACGAGCGGTTCCGCCGCATCGTCGAGCTCAACATTATTGAGCAGTGTCTCAACATTTTCAAGATCAACATGGTGCAGCGCCACCAGATCAAGTACGGCTTCCCGCGGATCCACGGGCTCGTCTACGACATCCACACGGGCGAGCTCAAGGAGCTCGACATTGACTTTCACGGGTTCTTGCACAAGTTTAGCGGCATTTACCGGCTCCACTCGTTCCCAACAGACGATCTCCCCAAGTCGCGGTCGCAGCTGCGCGTCAATATCGTGCGCTACCTCGTCGAAGGTCACGAAGAAGAGGAAGGCTGCATTAGTGTGCGGTACATCACACGCGCGCTCCAGGCCGAGAAGGAGCTTTTCGACATGCACGAGGTCGATGAAGCCATCGCGTACGCCAAAGACATGCTGGCGGACGCGTCCAGCCCCTTCATTTCCACGCAAGATCTCATTAGTTTCTTTGACGACGAAAATGAAGCCCACGAGTACGACACAGCCGACGCAGACATCCAGTGTTGATTACTAGGAGACTGGCAGAGGAAACTGGGCGAGATTCTCTAATCTGAAATGAAATTAAAATGGTGGGGGTGTCACTAGAGCCACACCTTTCAGGTTATGCTTTCGTGACGGCCGCGGTCGATACTGCGGCAACTTGTTCGAGTTGGTGCATGCACATCTTGACGTACCCTTTGGTCCAGGTCTCGGGGGCTACGGGATCTCGTTTCTCGGGATGAAACTGCTTGTAGACGTCGGTCAACATCTTGACCAGCACCGAGCCGACTTCTTCAATGACCTTGCTGGTCTGTGCGCTCTCTGAGAGCACGCGCAGCTCTGCAATAAACTTGTTGAGTCCTGAATACCCTATCCGCCGACTGTCCTTGCCCGCGGCACTGCCCTTACGGAGCTGCTGCCACCATAGCTCGTCTTGCATCATCTCCACGAGCATGCCTTCGAGCATCATCGTGGCCAAAATGATCTGGTCGTCGTCGTCGTCCTGGTCGTCGCCGTCGTCATCGCCCTTGTCGTCGTCGCGGTACAATCGGTACTTTTTCAAGAGCTTCTCCAACTGGTGGTTTGAAACGTCCTCGAGCTCCTTCATGAGCGTCGTGACAAATAGCGTCTTGACCTCTTTTGCGATCGTCATGTCGGGCAATGTCTCTTCCGACAAATCCATATTCTGCCACCCAATCGACATTTTCAGGAGCGACTGGGCTCCCTTCTGCATGCCCAGCACGACCAGGCGACGCCAGAGCTTGGCATTCTACGAACCATTGTGATAATGTACATGAGACCAACTACGGTCTACCACTTCGGAGGGATGCGTACCTGTGTCTCAAGCTCTCGATTCTGGAGCGCAGCCTTTGGTAGAAATTCCTGGAGAATCAACGTAGCGCGGGCGGTGCAGTCGTCTTGGATATACGCGACATTTGTCAAGATCCCCACAACTTGCTTGAGCCGCACCGCCGATGACAGCTTGGAACTTTCGAGATAGTTGAGCACTTCAGTCGAATACCGAGTGATCAGTTCGTCGGCCTCACTGACAACGGCCTCGTGGATTTCAGGGATGCTACAACAGACACGCAACATCGGCGTCGGTTAGTGGGACGAAGAGACAAGCGCATATACTGCAAAACGTACTAGGAGGTCGCGCACGATGGGTTCAGCACGCGCTGAACGTCGCGCACAAACTGCTGAACCATACTGTAGAATGACCGTGCGCTTTGTGTGAGAATAATCTCTCGGTCCTGCTTCTTCTCGGCATCGCGGATCGTGCGCTTGGCCATCTCCCACCGCTCGCGCTTGATTTCTTCTTTCGACGTTGCCCGTATCGATCCGCTGTAGCTCGCCATGAATGCCAAGATGCCCTTGACGAGGTGCGGCGCGAGGCAATGCGCCGTTGGTAAGCCGGCGAGCTCGAGCTGCCGCGACCCGTAAAACACATAGCGCAACGCGCTCGAGACAAACTTGGTCACGTTCTTGAATTCGGCGACATCAATCGCCGACGCGCGCGCTTGCGTTTGGCTCTGGCTCTGGCTGGCAATCGGTGGGATTTGTTGCGAAGTGGTTGCTGCTAGTGCGGTGGCCTGTGATGAGGTATCGCTCGGGAAAATATGGCCCAGGATTTCATTTGCGAACCGCTCCAGTTGGGCCGAGATCCACACGGTCAGCGAGATGAAATGCGAGCTCTTTTGCCCGCGAAAGCTAACGACAAAGCGATACAGTTAGTCCTTAGACAACCAACATGGGACTCGCTACCTGTCCCTACCTGTGCTCGTAGTCTTCGTAGCACACCAATAGGGACGTGAAGAACGTGCGCGACAAATTGATGACGTAATTGAGCAGATTCCCGTACGACGGCACGTGGCGAAGCTGCAATGCGATGCGCACCGAGTAGTTCTGGAGACACATCTCGGTCGCGAGCGTCGGTTCGCCCAACTGAATGAGGTACGTCAAGTGGTCCTCCTTCTTGTGCATGCGCTCCGAGGTCTGCATCGCAGCATTGAATTCCTCGACCAGTCGACTCGTGAACTGCTGGACAAGGCGATCGACATTGGTCTTTTGAGTGCTGCTCGCGTGCTCGGCGTTTTGCTGCACGCGCTGCTTGTACTCGAGCACGAGCCGCGTAAAGTCGGCGTACGCGTGCTCGTGCAAGTACACTTCGAGGTCGTGGATAAAGCTGTCGAGCACTTTTCGCTTGGCTCGTTCGTGCGCCTTCTTTTCGGCCACCTCAAATTGGGGTGGTGCTTGCTTGGCTGTGTAGGAATGAATGAAGAGATCAGCTAGAAGCTTTGTGGTTCACTTCAGTGATACGTACTTGCGGTAGTGTCGAGTGCCACGCCCTTGAGCGAGTGGACCGATCGCTTGCACTCGAGCACGAGCGACTTGAGCTGTGACACGCTGTTCTCCATGGTCTTGATCTCGGCCGACGCGCGGATAAACGACGTGTAGTTGGCGCTGATTTCTTGTTTCAGTGCGTCAATGGTTTTCTCTTTCTGCACAACGAGCCGCTCGCAGTGCTGGTCAATCTTGTCGCTCGCGTGCTTGCGCAAAAAGTCCTCGGCGTACTTGGTCGCGTCAAAGAGGCTCGTGCCCATGAGCTCTTGGATCGACTGCGACCGCATATTCAAGTGGTTCTTGGGTTGGCGCTGCGGCTGCGTCGCGGAATCGAAAAACTTGAACCGACTCGTGGCGTCGGCTTCGTCGAAAATGTGCGACTTGAGCGGCAGCACGAGCTTGGCGTCAATGAGCTGCTGGCCAATGTCGAGCGCCTGGTTGCGCGTCGCACCCGCAGCGCGGTGCAGCACAAACTCCAGAACGTCTCGCGACGTGAACGACTTGCTGGTTTGCACTTGCTTGGCAAACGCCTTCTTCATGTGCTCGCAGAGCGTGGGGAGATCGAGCGTGTTGCCCGCACCGATCACCAGTAAGTTGTCGCCATTTCGTGCAGTCGCAGACGCCCTGGCGTTGGGCGTTCCGCGATCCTCGCTGCGTCGTGGCCCGGCGACTGCGTCGACCGCCGTCGTCACGGCCACCGCCAGTGCTGCAGCACTGGGTTCCTCGTCGATCGGAGCCTCCTGTGTAATGACGGACGCCGTCTCGCGGTCGTTCTTTGTGCCGTCCGTCTTGAAGGCCGCGACCGACGCGAGCGCGCGCAGCCACGCATCGCGCTCGCCCGTGGTCGCGGCGCGGTACTCCTTCTTCTTGCGGTAGAGATGGACCACCAACACGCGCTGGCTTGCGTCACCGGCGTCTGGTGTGCCCACAGTCAAGACGTCGAACGTCACCACGGACGACCGCGGCGTGGCTGCCGGCGCCGGCTCGCTCGCGTCAAAGTAGTGCAAATGGGAGGGCGTGAGCACAAAGTACTTTTTCTTCCAGCCGCCCGTGCGGCGCCGCTTCTCCAGCACGCCGTCAAGGAGCGCGTCGCGACGCGCGTCGCTCACCGTCACCATTTTCCAACAGGTTTCTTCCTCTTCCCCCTCTTTTCTCTTCCAAAGGTCGTGTATCTTCAACTTCTCATTGTTAGAAACTCGTTAGTAACCTGTGTGACACAACTTAGCGCGTTTGTATCCACGCTTCAGCTAAAGTTGAAGTTGGCAAAGGCAGTGCGCGGTTCGAGCATGGGGGAGCTCGTGCCAAAACCGTCAAAGGCTTCAAAGTCTTTCTTGGGCGTCGACTCGGCGGCCGCCGTCACGGCAGTCGCCATGAGCGGAGACGGCGGCGGTCCCGTGGCGACGAGGCCGCCACTGAACGCAGCCGCACCACCGCTGGTGTTTGCCTGCTGCAGCTCGTGCTCAAAGTGCGAAATGTCAGTCTCCAGCTTCTGGATCGCGGTCTTTTCGCTTTCGACGAGTTCGCGCAGCGTCTGTTCGACAGCGCGCACGGCCTGCGCGTCGGCGGCATTGTCACGCGACGGCGATGGCACCGCAGACGCCGCCGACGCCACACGCAACGCGTCGCGCTTCATCGAGAGCGCGACCAGCTCATGGCGCAGCTGGTCCAGCTCCCGTAGCCTTTCCGAGAGCAACTCGATCGCGTGCTGCTTCTTCTCGACGCTCTGCAGCGTCAGCACAAGCGTTTCGTTCGATTGGTCGAGCTGCGCCACCGCCGTGGACTCGGCTTCGTCACCCAGGAATGGCTTAAACGGAGTCGGAGCTGTTGGTGGTGCCATGTGCGTGGCTGGTGGAGACGCCATTGGCGGACTGAGACCATGGAAGCTGCCCATGGAAGCAAAGCCCGGCGCCTGTGGGGGTGGAGGCGGTGCAGTGGCCATGGACTGGGTCATACCGCCGCCAAAGGTACTCGCACTCGCGTCAGTCGAGACGCTCGCAAAGCTGGACACGGAGCTGGTGGAACCAGCGCGGTCGCGCGATGGCTCCGCCATTCCCATACTGCCCATACCCATGGATTGCATGGTGGTGTTCATGCCCATCCCCATTCCGACAGAACTGCCGCCAAAGCTTCCGGTCGAGGAGAGGGGCGCTGGCGTTGGCGTGGCCGGAGCCGACAGGTTGAGTGACGACAAGGCCGTGTCCAGCATGGACGTCGATGGCATGTGCTGGCTGGACATATTAACTTGGGACGATCCCAAAATCGTATGCTCAAACGAGGCGACGCGACTTGGTTGAGCCGTTCCCAGAGCGGACGAGAGGCCAGCAAACGCGTCCATCGATTTGAGCGTCGAGTCTTGAGTAGGCGTCGCTGGAGGTGGTGTGGGCGCGGGTGGTGTAGCCATAAGCGAGGGCGCCATCGACATGGAGCTGGTGCGTGACGGCGTCGACGCTGGGCTCGCGAGTGCGGTGAGCGGACCCGTCGACGCGGAATTGGATGAGCTGCGCTTCCCGCCAAACACCGACTCGTTCATCTCCGCGGGCAGCTCCTTCGGCAGTGGTAGGCCGCGCTTGCTAATGCACACGATCAAGTGCATGGCAATGTAGAACTCGGTCTTGTCCAGTCGCGAATCTTGACCTCGGTCCGCCAGCGCCCAGATCTCACGGAGTACCTGAGCAAATCAAACACCGGCAGTCAGCTCTAAAGTCTATGGTATTTCCCAAGAAAACGACACGTACCCCTCGGTCCAGACCCGACATGGCAAACAACTGGACGGCTTCGCCTCCATGCACGAACCCGTCGTGGTCCGTGTCGTACTGCTGGAAGATGCCGTCGTACCGCTGCTTCTCCTCGTCCGTGATCGCGTATCCACCCGACGCCGGAGCCTGACCCGTCGGTGTCGCAGGCGCAGCGATTGGTTGAGGAGGTGGCGGTTGCACCATTGGTGGTGACTGCATCATTGGCGGGGGCTGCATCATGGGCGGTGGTGGGATGCCTTCAAAGGTCGGTAACGGAAACGGCACTGCCGCCAGCTCATGGAACCGCTGAGCAGAGACCTGTTCTCCGCGCTGCGCCAGGCTGATGAGCCGCATAGCCACGTAGAACTCGTTTCGCGACAGTTCGCTGCGCTGCTGCGAGTCGGCAATCGTCCAAATCTATAGGTTCCAACGTATCATCATGAGCTGTCAGATCGCACCCTCTACAGTCTGAAGAGCTACAGCTCATCCAACATACCTCGCGGAGATGGAGCTTGTCGACGCCCGACCGTGAAAAGAATGCGACAGCGATGCGTCCCCCGATGGCGTTGCGCTTCTCTTCGTCCGCGACTGCAAAGAGGTGGTCGTAGTACTGGTGCTCCTGCGGCGACGGCGGTGACCACATGTGGAGCGGCACGGGCATCATCCCGCCGCCGCCCATGCTTCCTGTACGGCCGACCGTCGCGAACTGCGCGCCGCCAAAGGCCGCCGAGCCCGTGCGGCCATAGAACTGCTGCTGTTGCTGCTGCTGCTGCTGCGGAGGCGGCGCACCCTGCGCGTTGTACGTCGCGTAGTGCTGCGGGTTCATGGTGGCGGATCGAAACGCAGAGAGGGGCCAAAGTAACGACCAGACAGGCACACGGCAATTGGAAAGCACATACAGCCCTGGACAATGATATATACGAATCAAGGTTTGATGTGTTCCACGCTAAATTTCAGGGCAACAGTAAGATATATGGTGTATTCCACGCTAAAAACGCAATTCCCGTTGTCAGAAGTCCAAAATTCGGCGTCGTTTTCGAGAAATCAAATATTTGTCAAAAGTGGGTGAGACAAAACGTGGACAATGATATATACGAATTGCGTAATAAATGGTAATAAAGTGAAACGATAGGGCTACAGAGGTAGTAAATTGCTTTATTGGATTCCTCGCTTCGAGAGCATTCGATTCGTGTCATTTTTGTACCGACAAGAATGCCGAAGGGCCCAGAATCGACGGAAGTTGAGCGCCGGTTGGTCATCGAGCTTCACGAGCTCGAGTTGTCCAATTCAGAAATCGCTAGGCGCTTGGACCGCTCTGAGGGTCTTGTGCGAAGCGTGCTTCGGGATCCTGAAGGCAGCCAGCGCAAACCGCGACTCGGGAGGGGGCCAAAACTCGGTGAACGAGAACTACGCCACATTTTTCACCTCGCATGCCACCAGCATTATTCACCAAAGAAGATTATCAACATACTCGATCTCAACTGCAGTACTCGCACCGTTCGACGCGCGCTTCAAGCCAGCAATAACGGCCACTACATTAAGAGACTGTCGATTCCAGCGATGACGGGGGAACATCGACAGAAGCGGCTAGCCTGGGCGAAAGAAAAACTAGCAAGTAAGTTCGACTGGACGATTGTGGTGATTTCTGACGAAAAGAAGTTCAATTTAGATGGCCCCGATGGATGCCAGTACTACTGGCACGACAAGCGCTTGCCTCCCGAGTTCTACTCCAAGCGCGTCGCGGGTGGTGGTTCGGTAATGGTGTGGGCAGGCATCAGCTCGCATGGGAAGACCGAGATTCGATTCTTAGAAGGTCGACAGGACTCCAAGGCGTATATCCACACTCTCGAGACGACGTTGCTGCCGTTCTGCGTCGCGATGCGGGCGAGGATTGGTGGTAGGGACCCTGTCTTCCAACAAGATGGCGCCAGTATCCACACGGCACGCATCGTAAAAGATTGGCTGCGTGAGCAACGAGTATCCACATTCGAATGGCCTGCCAAGAGTCCAGATTTGAGCCCGATTGAGAACGTGTGGGGCGATTTAGCGATGTCTGTCTACGAGAACGGAAGGCAGTTCAACTCGAAGGCCGAATTGCGCCAGCAAATCCTCAAATCGTGGTCCGAGCTCGACCATCAGAAGGTCGAACATCTTATGGACGGCATGCAAGCCCGTTTGGTCGAGGTGGTCGCTCGGAAGGGCTCCCACATCGGCATGTAAGCGAATTCGTATATATAATTGTCCACGTCTTGTCTCACCCACTTTTGACAAATATTTGATTTCTCGTAAACGACGCCGAATTTCGGACTTCTGACAACGGGAAACGCGGTTTTAGCGCGGAATACACCATATATCTAGCTGTTGCCCTGAAATTTAGCGTGGAACACATCAAACCTTGATTCATATATCATTGTCCAGGACTGTACTAAGGGACAAGACGGGTAGTTACGGTAGTTGTAACCCAGAGATCTTTCCATAGCGTAGCCCTAAATATACTCCATTTTGCCCGCTTCCCCTCAACTGGTTATGAGCCCAAGGCTCTCGCGAGACTGGTTGAGGCGGATCTGTCGACGACTAAAGAGACATGGAGAAGCACAAGAGTGATAAGAAAGGTGAGCATGGCGTGCCGGTGTTGGAGAAGGATGGGGATTTCCATGGTTGGTACAGCAGACAGCATCTCAAGCTCGACGCCAAGGGGCTGTGGGAGACGTACTGTGCCAAGCCAGAAGTAGAGCCAGACCCCAACGCAGCCAAGGACAAGTACGACGAGCACGTGAAGAAGCGCAAGGAGACTCGGTGGAAGATTGAGAAGACGCTGTCGTACGAGCTCGCCAAGATGGTGCAGGATATTGAGAAGCCGTACGAAGTGCTAGTGCGCCTGCGCAAGATGTTTGTAGGAGCCACCAAGTTGACGCTTGTCCACCAACTGCGGTCGATCATGCTCATGAAATACAACAAGAGAGGTTCCAATCTGTTGACGTTTATCGAGGATCTCAAGAACGGGTTTACCAAGCTGGACAACATGGGGCTCGCGATTGAGGATAAGCTGAAGCCCTACATCCTCGTGATGGTGCTGGACGACGCGTTTGATGACGTGTCGCGCCCGTATCTTGTGCAGAACTCGCTGGAAGTGAAGAGCTCAAGTTTGACCGAGTAGTCGAGCTTTTGGAGTCATCGTATATTGAGAAAGAGAGACGCCAGCAGCTGAGCACGCAAGATGGCCAGAGCCAAAGCAAGGAGCAAGAAGAGACGGCGCTCGCAGCAAGAGATCAGCGCAAGAACGACAAGTGTCGCCATTGTCACATGAAGGGGCATTGGGTTGCTCAGTGTCGTATCTACAAGGAGAAAGAACAGCGAGGATGGAAGAACCCACCACCGTGTTGATCGAGACGTGACTTCCACGACGACGACCGAGATCCGACTCGAAAAGGCAAGCAGCAAAAGCGATCTAGAGACGAAGACGACGATGATGACCATAGCGCAAAGCCATTCAAGAAGAAGAAGTATGAAGGTGCCAACAAGAAAAAGGCGTGGAAAAGAAAAAGGAATGGTCGCCCACAGTGACTACTATGACAGCTCGGACTCAGAGACCGCGCTCATGGCCATCGATCGCCGGTGCTTCCAGACGACGACGAGTGAAGACGAGTGGATTCTCGACTCAGGGGCCACGCGCCACATGACGTACAATCAGAGGCATCTCAAGAACTACAGGCCCGTATCAGCAGGTGTGGAAGTTGGCGGAAAGCACGAGCTACACGTGATGGGTGTTGGAGATTTGACAGTGAGAGTAAAGACCGAAGCCGGTGAGAAGCATTTGCAGTTGCAAGGAGTGTACTACGTCCCCTCGATCCAGTTCAACCTCTTCAGTATCCGACAGCAACTCAGTATGCAAGACGAGAAAAGGACGGCAGTGCACTTCGATCGAGTCGAGAGGGCGTCCATTTTGTGCAAAGGCAGTGTAGCGCACGCCAGGCTTGATCCAGAGTCAAGATTGTACAAGTTGAAACTACAGCGGTCCGTCCCACAATAGGTGTCCGAGTTTTGCTTGAGTGTGGTCGTGCGAAAGCGATCGGAGGAGATCGTCCGGCTATGGCACAATTGCCTTGTCCATCGAGGGAGAAAACGCATTCCAGAGTCTAGCCAGTGACTCTGCGAAGACGATGGTCATTAGCAGCAAGAGCAAGGCGGTTGAGATGGCGGACTGTGAGGCATGCATTCCCGGCAAGATGACAAGAAGATCGTTCAAGAGCAAGAGGAACAAGAAGAAGGAAAGGAAGGAGTGGGCAGTCGGAGAGAAGGCACACACAGATATCTGGAGGCCCTACCACGTCTCGTCCTACTCTGGCTATCGCTACTTTTGCGTCTTGTCGACGACGCGTCCAGATTTGTGACTCTGTTTGTGCTCAGAGAGCGCTCAGAGGTCTACAAAGTATTTGAGGAGTATCGCAAGCGTGTCGAGACGCAACTGAGCGTGCAAATGAAGAGCCTGCAGTTGGATGGTGCCAAGGAGTACATCAAGTTGAAGAAGAGATGTGAAGAAGAGCTCGGCATGGAATGTACGCTGACGATTAAGAAGACACCAGAGCAGAACGGCGTAGCAGAGAGAATGAATCGCACAGTGTGTGA
>JAADVC010000379.1:0-22615 GCA_023334575.1 Pythium volutum
AGGCGACCCCAGTCGTCGAGGAGGCGGACCCAGTTGTCGTCACTGAGGCGGCCTCAGTCGTCGAGGAGGCGGACCCAGTTGCCGTCACTGAGGCGGCCTCAGTCGTCGAGGAGGCGGTCCCAGTTGTCGTCACTGAGGCGGCCTCAGTCGTCGAGGGGGCGGCCCCAGTTGTGGAGGAGGTGTCCCCGGTCGTTGAAGAGGCTACACAGGCAGTCGAAGCCGCTCCTGTCGTGGAATCCGTGGCTCCCGTTGTTGAGGCTGCCACCCCTATTGCAGCGGAGGAAGCCGCTGCTCAGCCGGCTGAAGTAGCCGTGGAGGAACCAGTGAAGGAGGTGGTTGTTGTCCCCGCTGAGGCCCCGGCAGTCGTGGAGGAAGCCGAGAAGGGTGTCGCCGATGCGGAGACTGTTGTCGAGGCGTCGCCTGAGGCACCCGTGAGCAACCAGGAAGAAGCGGCCCTCGCGGCGGAGCCGGCTGCCAAGGTGGTGGAGGCCAACCCTGCCGAGGAAAGCGAGATCTCCAAGGCTGAAGACACCAAGACTATCGAGCCTGAGATCGAGGCCTCGGCTGCTCCCAGTGTGACGTACCAAGTGCAGGGCTCGAACACCAACGACGATGGCGTGACGACGTACCTCATCCAGCAGACGGACGGTAAGACCGACCTGTGGGACACACCGCTCGAGAAGCGCTACAGCGAGTTCAGCGACATGTACAAGAAGATCAAGGACGCCAAGATCGAAGACGCGGCCGACATGCCGACGCTGCCCGGTGCCGGCTTTGGCAGCTTTATCCGCGGCCGCTCGAACCGCAAACTGCTCGAAGAACGCCAAGAAGCGTTCAACGCGATCCTCGAGTACATCTCGGCCCACCCCGCGATCGCCGAGAGCGACATCTTCAAGTCGTTCGTCGCCAAGTAAGAAACGGCGCCAACTCTACGTGTCCTCCCCCATTCACCCGCCACCCATAGAAGTATAATTTGCGTTTCCGCCCTCCCCCCACACCATATTCTACACACGGTCTACGCACGACGCACGGTTTCAGCCATGCTCTTGGCTGGACGGACACGTCACATGAAAGAATTCCGTCTAATCAATTCCCAACCAAAAAAAGTGTTTTACTAAAGTAACGTTACCGTTATCAATAGGACACGTGCTATTGCGATAACTGCCAAGTTTTGCCACAGGAATTGTAAATCAGAGCGTAACCACCCTAATTTAGAGTTGGTAACCCATGTTTGCAATATATAAAACCGAGGTCAATACCGAATAGAGGGTCTAGATCAGGGTTGGAACCCCCTATTATTTACATCGCGAGGGCTATTTTATGCTGCCAGCTGAGCGAATAACTATGTCCTGATGGGTAATCTGGCAGTATTATTTACAGCTGTAGAAAAAAGCCGTCTGAGACGGACATGAACAGCTCTCGCGATTGGGCTGCTAGGGGGTAACCCTGATTTAGAGTAACCAGTAGGTCTAATTTAGCGAGGTGTAATCACATTGGATGGGGCCGGAAAAAATAGTTGGTGATCGCAATAGTACGTCCCTACTACTAGTACTACGTACTAGTGGCAGTACGTACACCTTTGCCTGGGCAGAGTCCCTAAAATAGCCGGGTAAAAGATCGCGTGCTCGAAAATGGATACATTACCGACACATACCGGTATTGTTACTGATCGGAAATGGGTGCGCAGCCATGTGTTTAGCCACAGGTGGGGGCCAACACAGAGAAGTTCTATATTGTTTTCAAAGGTTCCTGCAGTGCATGCCTCTGCGTGTTTTCCCATCAGATCTATAATGGACCTCTTCATGCGGGAGAGAGCAACGCTGCCAAGCCCTAGACGTGTTCATCTGGTCGTGGAGGCGTTCAAGGAGACCATGAGATCCGCCTCGGTCGTCTGCTATAGTGCACCATGTACTAATGGCGGATGAGGCAAAGGCGGTGGTATCTGCGGCGGCAGAGAGTTCTCGCACTTGGAGATGGATGGATGCAGTCACATGCACTCTTACTTGTTCCATATCCACCACACGGTTGGGGTGTCGTACCGACTTCCTTTCCGACTAATTGTGTCTCTGCCGCACCCACTCCGCCCTTTGAGTTCGACCACGATCGTCTTGACGGAGAAGCTCACTCCTCAATCTTCCTTTTCCCCACCAATAGCCTTCCTTCTCCTCCAACTCTCCAAACCACTATGGGATGCCAGCAATCGACGCCAGTGAACGAGCCCGTCTCAGCCTCAGCCCCGGTCTCGGCAGCGCCCGTCTCGTCAGCGTCCGCGCCCAAGTCCGCCGTCAAGTCAGCACCGGCGAGCCAAGCGCGCTCTACTACTGGACAGCCCGAGAAAGAAGCTGCGCCCTTGTCGGCTGCGGACGCCAAGTTCAAGATCAGCGGCGCGTCGATCACGGACGTGGGCGTGGTCTTTTACATTGTCGAGTCGGTTGACGGCAGGATCACGGCCAAGCGTCGTTACAACGACTTTAAGACGCTCTACGCTGGACTGGGCGCTGATCCAAGCCTGCCTGCACTCCCGCAAGCTGGGTTTCGCACGGTCTTCCGCGGCAAGCACAGCCAGGCGCTCATCCATGCGCGCGAGCTTCAGTTCGCGGCCATCCTCAACGCCATCGCTGCCAACCCGGCGCTCGCCGACTCGCCGGCGTTCCAAACATTCCTCACCGAGTTGGCGTGAGGAGAAGGCATCTCTAGACCTGTAGAATACGTACAATACGAGTAGCTGTTCATGCGCCGGAAATCATACACTCCCCAATACATTTTGCCATGAGAAATCTGATGAATCTCGGTCTTGGTGAGTGACTGCCAGGACAGGAAGGTCTCCGTTGCAGAGACACGATTGGACCAATCATCACTAGACTAATTGACCGGAAAATATACCAGTATACCATGGATCGAATGATGCCCAGTAAAGCCACCGTCATGGGCAATCCGATTCTTTCCATGCATCATTATCAAGTCAGCCAGCGCTGACAGCTATTCGTCCCATGTCGCATGGCAATTCTGTTTTCTTTCCCCTGATTGGCTACAATCATCACGTTCTGCATTTTGATTGGTCAGGATGCCGAAATTGTTTGGAATTCTGATGAGGCTGTGAGAAAAATGGCCATTCGCCAACTCTTCTCTTGCTCAAATGTTTTTTCGGCCATGACTGGCCCAAGGATATCGGTTTTAAGGTTTAGTACAGACAGCCACCCATCAACAAGTCTCCAGATGCAGTGAGACGGCGGCGTGTCGGCCACGGTGTCCATCAAACGGACTCTGGATGATTGCGCTCTTTTGGGGTCGCGTGATTGATCGTCGTTGCATCGTTGGGTTTGCGTCCTCGACGTTGAAGTAATCAACTCCCCCTCCACTTGTGCGACATTCCGCCACAACTTATTACGCCTCGCCGAGGGACCATCACTCCGGTTTCCCTTGTGCTGGTTAGACCTCACTGAAGAATTCCGCATTTCTCCGTGACCACTTACGCCACCTCCACACCCGCCATGGCGTCGGACCGCCGCCGCGCGCACACGACGGACGCCTACCTTTCTCTCCATGACATTGGCACGCCACGGTCCGAAGACGAAGGAGGAGGAGGAGATGGAGGAGATGGAGGAGACCGAAGAAGAGGACGAGGCGAGGACGCGTGGCCAACAGAGGACGTGGGTACGCCACGAGAAGACCGAGTGGACGATCTGGACGGACTCGCGGACGGCTATGTACGACTAAGCGAGGCCACGGGCGGCGACGGCGCCCGATTCTCATCGCCTGTGAATACCAACGCGCTCGTCGAGGCTGCGCTCGCGTCCACCGAGTCGGCGGCGACGACCGTCGCGAGCACGGGCGGCGACCGGAGCATGGCGTCGACGTTGTCGGCGTCCATGATGTCGACGGCGTCGAATGGTGCACCGCGATCCAGAAATTTCGAGCGGAACCAGACGGTCGAAGTGTTGCCGCGCTCGCAAGGCGGCGAGCAGCCGACGTTCCAGAAGCCGCGACCGAACTCGGAACTGTACCGCACGTTTACGTCGTCGGCGCCGCTCAATGCGCGGCTGCGGCAGCGGCTCTTGGACGAAGAAGCCGCCGAGCAGTCGGGTGTCACGCCGTCCGAGACTATCATAACGCGACCCGCCGTGCACGAAGAAGCCGACACGCCGCGCGGACTGATGGCCATGCCGAGTATGGGCAGCGGCCTTGTGCGAACTCCAAGCTGGCGCGTGTTTTACCGCAATTTGCCGCGTGCGCTGCGGTTCCGTCAAAACACGCGCTCGACAACACGGTACATTGACCCCGCCAACGCGGCGTCGCTGCGAGCGCGAGTGCGCGCACAACGTGAACAGGCGCAGCGCGAGAACCACTCAGATGAGGAAACGGAATTGGCGTTCATGGGCTTCTCGACACCACTTGCACGTCCGCAGCTCGGTCGACAGCGCAGCAATTTCGAAGATGCCGGCAAGTACACGGACCCAAGCGTGGGCAGTACGCCCGCGGCGATCAGTCCGCATGTCGGCTTTGATCGTGTTGTCAGTATCCATGAAGACCCCATTCCTCAGGACGGTGCAAACCTGCGCGGACGAACGAGCAGTCTCTACTCGGTGGAATCCCATGTGGCAACTGCTAGCAAAATCAAGCACAAGATTGTCAAGATCAATCCACAGGCGGTCCCCCAACGCGGCGCCAGCCTCAGCGGCACAACAAACGTCGACGATCCAGCCAACGCCGAACCGTATTTCCCATCGAACGAAGTCAAGACGTCCCAGTACTCGTGGTGGAGTTTTGTCCCAGTGTTTCTTTACCTGACTTTTCAGAAGACGGCAAACTTGTACTTTTTGTTGATCGGCATTTTCCAGATGATCCCGGATATCTCGCCGACTGAAGGGGTGCCGCTCCAGTTCATCCCGCTGGGTATCGTGACAGTCATTGACGCGGTATTTGCTGGGTACGAAGATTACAAGCGTCACATTGCCGACGACCGCGCCAACTCGGCTCCCGCCCGTGTGTTCAATCGAGAACTCCGTGAGTTTGAAGATGTGCAGTGGCGAGATATGCAAGTCGGGGACTTTGTCAAGATTGCCAATCACGAGACGATCCCAGCCGATGTGCTTATTCTTGCGGTCATTCCGGCCGAAGGGAGTCGCAGCGGCGGCAACACTGGCGTGTGCTACGTGGAGACGAAGAACCTGGATGGGGAAACCAACCTGAAGTTTCGCGAAGCACCGCGCGCGACCCGTCAAATGTTTGAAGCGGAGGAAGACGCTGGTGACGTTCTCCAGGGTCACCTCGAGAGTGAGATGCCGAACGGAGACATCAACCGATACTCGGGCACACTATGCATTGAAGAGAACGAGTCGATCACGGGACGTTCCAGCTTTAAGAAGGTAAACGATGTGGACGGCAGCACCATCGGCGTTCCCGTCTCACTGAAAAACATGCTACTGCGAGGAAGCAAGCTGCGCAACACGAACTACGCGTATGGTCTGGTCGTGAACACTGGCGTCGACTCAAAGATCATGATGAGTTCTGGCGACGAGTTTCCTGTGAAGATCTCGTCGATCGACGAGATGACAAACAAGCAAGTGATTATCGTGGTGCTCATGCTCGTGCTCATGTCGATGGCGGGTGCGGTCGGCGACAAGTCTTGGATCTCGGATCTCAAACTACCGTCGGAATTTGACACGGAGGGTCTCAACAAGAGCATCATTGGCACGTTTGTGTACTTTTTCACGACACTGGCGTCGATGGTGCCCATCACGCTCTACGTCTCGATCACCATGGTCAAGGCATTGCAAGCATACTTTATGGAGCGCGATCTCGATATGTATGACGCTGAGAACGACGTGCCGATGGTCGCGCGAAACATGCAGCTCAATGAGCAGCTCGGCCAGATCTCGCACGTCTTCTCCGACAAAACGGGCACACTCACGTGCAACCGGATGGAGTTTCGCAAATGCAGCATCATGGGCACGTCGTACGGCAAAGGCACGACCGCTATCGGTCTTGCGGCAAGACTGCGCAAGGATTACAAAGGAACGACCGCAGACGATGCCAGCGACGATGGAGGCGACGATGAATACATGATGTGTCCCGCACCAAACGTGAACTTCAAAGACAAGCGCCTGTGGGAAGATATGGGGAGAGCAGACGTCCAGTCGAAGAAGATTTCCGACTTCTTCAAGCATTTAGCGCTGTGCCATGGTGTTCTCATTGAGCGTCTGGATGCACAGGCCGATGACATGGAAATGCCCCCGATCGTGTATTCGGCGTCGTCTCCCGATGAGCAGGCGCTTGTATCGGGCGCAAAGTACTTTGGGTTTGAGTTCGTGCATCGCGAACCCGGCAGCGTTTCGATCAAGACGCCCGACGGCGTCGTTGAACAGTACGAAATTCTCGAAGTGTTTGAGTTTGACTCGACGCGAAAGCGCATGACCGTGGTCGTTCAGAAGCGCAAGAGCGACGAAGAACTGATGCAGATGACGGAAGACGACGAAGAAGAGGTGCTTGTGCTTTGCAAGGGAGCTGACAGTGTACTGTTTCCTCGCCTCGCGGACTCGGCCACAAACCGGACTGTCTGTGATACGACGCTCGCGCACATGGAAGCCTTTGCGCGGGACGGCTTGCGCACGTTAGTCATCTGCTCCAAGGCTCTAAAGCTAAGCGCGTGGGAAAAATTCCACTTGCGGTACCGCAAAGTGTGCTCAGATCTACACGAAGTCGAGGCCAAAGCCAGGGGCGACAGCAACAACATAGACGCACTACAAGACGAGGTAGAGCGTGAGCTGGATTTGCTGGGTGCGACGGCGATCGAGGATCGACTGCAAGAAGGTGTGCCCGAGACCATGGAGGCACTCGCCAAGGCCGGAATCTGCATTTGGGTGCTGACGGGCGACATGGAAGAGACCGCGACAAACATTGGCTTTGCGTGCCGCCTTCTCAACAACGACATGCAGCGCCACGTGATCAATTCAACACACTACCACTCGAAGGGCGCCATTTTGCGTCGGCTCGATGAGATCTTCCACTGGATCAACGAAGGAAGGCGCCCACCAGAGATGGAGGACGACGAGTCGGATGTGGCAACCGCCACTTCCAATGCAGGTGACCATGCCCTCGTCATCGACGGTGGAAGTCTCAACAAGGTGTTGGAAGACCCGCTTTACAATCTCCACTTGCTGCGCGTCTCGCTGCTCTGCAAGGTTGTCATTGCGTGCCGCGTGTCCCCCCAACAAAAGGCGCAGCTGGTCGAACTTGTCAAGCTGAATGTGCACAACTCGCACACACTTTCGATTGGCGACGGCGCGAATGACGTGCCCATGATTCAAAGTGCCCACATTGGCATTGGCATTAGTGGGCAAGAAGGCATGCAGGCCGTGAACAGCTCGGACTATGCGGTCGGCCAGTTTCGGTTCTTGAGCACGCTGCTCTTGACGCACGGGCGATGGAACTATGACCGTATTGCCGGGCTCACGTTGTACACGTTCTATAAGAACATTGTGTACTGCGTGTCGATGTTCTGGTACTGCATGACCCCGTCGGCGTACTCGGGCACGATGATCTACTCGGCGTTCATCCAGCAGGGCTACAACCTCTTTTTCACGGCGCTTCCGATCATGGCGTTTGCGGTCTTTGACCGCGATCTGCCCAAGCACGTCGTGATGGCGTATCCGACGCTGTACCACCCGGCGACGCGCCAGCGACGCATGTTCACGTACAAGGTCTTTTGGCAGTGGGTCGGCGTCGCCATGCTCGACTCGATCGGTGTGTACCTGTTCACGCTCGCGGCCGCGTCCAACGTCATGCGCTTGGGCGTCTCGATCGAGTTTACCGTGCTGCAGACGATCGCGTGGACGACGCTGTGTATCGTCGTGACGAGCCGGTTCTGCCTCATGGTCAACTCGTGGGATGTGTTTGGCATGGGCAGCATTGCGCTCTCGGTCGTGACGCTGTACTTGTTTCAGTACTTGATCGATTTGATCACGTGGACGTCGCCCGACTACGACTCGTACTCGTTTCCGTGGATTTTCGGCCGCATCCAGTTTTGGATTGGTCCCGTGCTCGCGGTCGTTGCGATCTTTACGAAAGATTTCTTTTACGAAGGCTTCCGGCGTCGGTTCTACCCCGACTATCTCGACTTGGTCAAGGAAAAGCTGTATTTGGTGGTGCAGGACGTGTCGTACGATTTGGAGGATGGTGACGACGATATCCAGTCGTATGCGCCGCCCATGGTGTCGTACATGCGTCCCGAGCTGGTCAACATGCTCGACTATCGCCAGCGGCGCGAACAGGAGCGCACGCCCGTGCGGTTCCACGCGCCGGGGCGCTCGCACATGTACAGCGGCTTTGCGTTTGACCAGCCAGCGTACATTGTCAATTGGATCTTGTCGACGGGTCCTAGTAATTCGGGCAACGGCGGTCTCTCGGACGCGGGTCCGCTGCGCCGCAAGAGCATGAATCCGGCCGTGCGCAACCACATTTTGAATTCAACCGACCCCGTGATTTTCGAGAATGAGCGATACCAGCCCTTTTGCGGCTACGGCAGCACGTACCCGGGGTACTTGCTCCCGACGGACCGCAGCCGCTGGAGCGACCGCTCGGGCAAGATCAGCGCCATGGCGATCCCGCTCGCGGGACTCGAGCTCGACGTGTCCGTGCCTGGATGCGACGACGACGGATGGGTCTATGAAGTGGATTTCAAGGCGTTTGCGTCCATGGCGCCGGCAAAACCCAAACGCACGGGTAGTGGGGAGGAGCACGAAGGAGGAGGAGGAGGAGAGGAGGCGGAGGAGCACCGTAGCAGTCCGCCGTCGTCACGACGGTCGAGCAAGAAGGCGATCGGCCCCATGCGTGGCTTTGTGCGCCGTCGCCAGTGGGTGCTCTCGGAGCGGTACAAGCAACTGGCCCACGAACGCGACGTGCGCGAGCGAGATGAGGAGGAGCAGGAGGAAGACGACACGCATCAGGCCAGGCTGTAAGAAAAGACGGGAAGGGAAGAGGGACAGGGAAACGAATACAACCCATTTTGTAAAGTAATATTATGGCGTCCAAGAAATGTGGAGCCCATGGGCGGGTATCCTGAAGGTCTGGATTTCCAGCGGTTTGGATTCCCGAAGCCCTGGATGCTCAGGGTTTAGATTTCCGAAGCTCTGGATGTCCAAAGCTTTGGATGTCTGAGGCTCTAGATGTCCCGGGGGTGTGGATTTCCGGAGCCCTGGACGTCCTGAGGTTTGGATTTTCAGGAGTCCGGATGTCCCAAGATTAGGATTCTCTTGGAATTCCACTGGTTTGGACATCGGATGATGTCCGACCAGAGGCTCGAGCCGGGAATGTTCCTGTGAGTCCTGTACCGCAAGTCAGTGGAGATTTTCGTTGCGGGCACATTAGTCCTGACTGAAAGATAGAACAGTTCCACAGAGAGCCACAAATGTTACATCTTTCATGGAACGTTTTTGGTTCATCTGGATCGGGTGGATCCGCGCGTGAAGGGGTCCTTTTTTAGGTGATGGGTTCTGAATCGCAGTCTGTCTCTGGGTTCGAAAAGCCAGAGCCACCCAAGAGGAAGTCAGCATGTTTGGAGTTCACACTTTGGACCTCGACACCATCGCCAGTATCTGTGGATGTTGAACGCTGGAAACGCCCCCTCGGACTCTCTAGCACCCAAAGCAGAATTACATACGCCCATGTCATTTGTCCAGAGGCTTCCATATAGTCAGTCACCAGTATTATATCGCCTCAAAAAGAACCCTGTCAAACGCAGTCAGCTCATCGCGATGGACGCTAGCGGAACGCTAGCAGAATGTGCCGCCACCAAGGGTCACTCCCGATCAGATCTCCAAGCAAATCAAATCCAGAGCTGAAGTGATTCGGATTGGCTATAAGTGAATTTAAGGTCCACTGATTGGTGTAAAATAGTTCCATGGTTGAAGTGCTTGACATCCACAGGCTCAGTTTTTTTCTTGAAGACGGAAGAGGAGACCTGGCGTTCGCGTGCGCCGCTTCCGTTTCCGCTGGACAGCCCAGAAGCACGAGCATGCCCCCGGAATTTGCTTCCCCATATCGCTCTCTTCTCTCCATATTTCCATCTACCTCCCCGTCCTCTCAGACGCGGCCGAACGTCTCTCCTTCTCCACAGGATACACCACCGCTCGTCAATGATCCGCGCACTACTCTCCACCACACTTGCGCTTACAATCGCGTGTGCGTCCTCTTCCTCCTCCTCCTCTGCGGCCATCCCCTCAGTGGCGCCAACGGAGGAGTTCACGTCGTCCGGGCAGCCCGAGAACCGCGACTTTGTGACCGTGTGTCCGACCGCCGGTCGCCGCGCCCTGCGACGCGATCCGTCGGGCAATCTACAGCTCGCGCAGATCGTGACGAGCAACTGCGCCGTCGTGGGCGACAGCATCCCGGTCTCGGACGTCAACAGCAGCCTCGATCTCAGCGGGCTCTTTCTGGATTTGGTGCTCAGTTATCCGGACGCAGCGACTCTTAATTTTGCGTTCAACCGACTCGACTACTTTCCCACAGACGCGTCGATCACGGCCGCGCGATCGCTGTACGTTCATTACGGATTATCCGATTCAGAGGAGTGGGTTATGCGCTAATCCAGTTGAGTTTGTTGGTGGCGGTAGGATCCTGCGCGGCAACAAGTTTCGCTCGCTCACAGACGTTGATGTGCCGCCCGAGCTCGAGTATCTGTGCGACCATAATTGAATTGTGACCGCGAAGCTATACTGGAGACTTACATTGTGTTCACTCTTTCTGGAGCGACCTCAAGGCGTGTGCGATCACGACACTCGGAGTCAAGACCAAGTACCCACGGTCGCTCGTCAAGCTGTACGTTATTTCTGGATTTTATAGTGAGGGTCTCTCTGGAATCCAGGCATTCCATCCAGACCCGCTGGACTCCAGAGCGTGAATGGGACAATTCCATGAGTTCTACTGATTCGTTTCTGGATTTTGATAGTCGCGTGAGCGACAACAAGCTCACCAGTCTCCAAGGCATGAAGCTGCCGTCGCGTCTCCGCGCACTGTAGAAACCCAGCCTCACAGTCTCCGTTCTGTCCACAGCAAACTGACTGCCCTTCTCTCTCCCCTTGGCTCTTTAGAGAGATCAACAACCAACCGCTTCTCTCATTAGAAGGAGCTGCGCTGCCATCGACGCTTCAGATTCTGTGAGTGGCTGCTCAGGTTCATATGCTAGATAGAACCAGTCTGGAATCTATTGACATGTATCTGTATGAACCCAGGTTGGCCGCCAATACGAGTCTCGCAACGCTGAACGCATCCACGCAGCTTCCACCAGCGCTTGTGACGCTGTACGTTTTGCCTCTCGTGCTCCTTTCTTCCAGCGGCTTCTTTCTAACCATACCTCCTCTCTCGCTCTGTCCGTCTCTAGTGACATTTCGTCCAACCATCTCACTTCGTTCCCCAATCTCTTTGCGTTCTCGTCCATCGCCGACGTCAACATTTCGTTCAACTCCATCCGCTCGATCGTCGGCGTCCAGTTCCCGTGGGCGCTCCAGCGACTCGACCTGCGTGGCAATCCGCTCGTCGAACTCGAGATCGCGCGGTCCGACCTACCGCTCTTCCAGACGTGGTCCTACCTCCTTCCGCCGCTCACACAGCCAACGTGTCGCTCTGGCAACGCCCGCAAAGTGCGCGTGCTCAACGCCGAGCTCTGTGTACTTGAGGACGCCGACTTTACGCGTCTCTACGGCACGCCACAGACGTCGACAGTGGGTGTGGACGAGGTCGGCGAGCGCGACAACGGCACGAGCACCTTGTCCCCGACAGCAGCATTGCTTCCAGACAGTACGCAGCCAGTTGAAACGGCAAGAAAGGCGGCACTACGCACGCGCAATCCATTCACATGGGCGATTCTGATTCTCGCAATCGTCGTGATCGCGGTCGTCGTGATTGGTGTGATCAGCATGATCTCGTGGCGCCACCAGCAGCTGCGACGCAAAGTGAAAAACCTCCTAGCGCGCAATTCGCACATGCGCACGTCGAGCTTTCACGACGACTTGTTGCGCGCGGTTGGACTAGAAGGCGAGCTCGTGGCGACGCGGTTTGATGCCGACGAGATCAAGATTCTGCGCGTGCTGAGCAAGCAAGGCCACTGTCTGCTGTACGTTGGCGCGATGCGCGAGTCCCCACATGACCTCGACGACAGGGTCTCGACGCCCACGAGGCTCGTCGACGAGTCGGACCGCTGCAGCGCCGCGCTGTCGCTCCGGGATCTGCAAGAGTTTGGGCAGCACCAGCTCGTGACGCTCAAGCGAATCGTGCCCGAGCACGGCAACGACGCGAGTGCGACGCTGCGGCGCTTTGTGCAGGAGATCCAACTGCGCGCGCAGCTCGACCACCCCAAGATTTTGTCGTTTCTGGGCGTGAGCTGGAACACACTGGCAGACGTGACCATAGTGCTCGAGTACGCGCCCAACGGCGACCTGTGCACGCTGCTGCAGCACGATCGCGACCGCGTGGCCAAGTGTGGCCAGGCAGCCAAGCAGCTCCGCTGGACCGACTCGCAGGCGTCGTTTGCGTCGACCCTGTCGCTGCGCACTGGCGCCACGCCATGCACGTTACCCTCTAAAGGCTCCATTGCAGCGGACGTGGCCGAGGCGCTTGTCTATCTCCACTCGTTTACGCCACCAGTACTCCATCGCGCACTGCGGTCCAAGCACGTTTTGCTCAGTGATCTCTACGAGGCCAAGCTCAGCAACATTGGCGCGCCACTGGACGTCACAACCACAGCGGCGCTGGACTGCGTCGCGTGGATCGCGCCCGAAATTCTCAGAGGCGAGCGCCACACGGTCAAGGCCGACGTGTACGCACTGGGCATTTTGCTCTCGGAACTCGCGACTGGCGCGCCACCGTTTGACGGGATCGCGAGCGCCGCGATCGTGGTCAAGGTCGCCCACGACCACGCGCGGCCGAGTCTTGAGGACGTCGACTGTCCGGACCTTGTCGCGCAATTGGCAGAGCGCTGCATGCGCGCCGACGCGAACGCGCGGCCGTCGGCGCTGGACGCACATCGGGAGCTGCTCGCGCTGCGGCGAATGGTTGGGTAGTACTCCGATCTGATTCTACCATGTCACAGATTTTGGAGAGGTTTTGCGACAAATATCTTATTTGAGTACAGAAAGGGCATACGTCATTCTGATTTTGAGGTTTTGAGGTGTTATGAAAAAGAGGGTCCACTATTAAAGTGTCGAGCCGTGTGAACCAGCTATGCCCACACTACTGTGAGAAGAAGCAGTTGCATTATCCCCCAAGCGACGGGGAATTTCCGGACCGACGCCGTCAAGCTCGCCATGTCGAGCGCCATGGACGCCGAAAGCAAGGAGCTGCTGCGCGAGTGGCTCGTGCGCAGTTTAGAACCAGTGTACGTGCTCTCGATCGCGGCCTTTGCGGCTCGAATCGGCTCGGTATTGGCCGAGAAAATGGGTGTTTTTTGTGGAATGCTAACGTTTTTTGTGGGCTTTTCTTTTGTTGTGAAGATGCGACGCGGACCCCGAGGTGCTGAGCAAGTACGTGCTAGCGCTGATACAGAACGACCCGAAGAAGGACGGTCTCCGTGAGACGTGCGTGGCTAAGCTCGATGAATTCCTCGGCGACGGTGCGTTTTTTATTGGTGGGAGGAGATGGTCTCCTCTCCTCCTCTCTAGTACTCTGAGAGGACGCTTGGCTAACGCCAATTTTATTGTTTCTTTGATAGAGACGACGCCGTTTGTGGGACGATTGTTCACTGCGTTGGAAACGGAGGCGTATCGTGCCAACGCCAAGAATACCAGCCACGACCACGATAGCAGAGGAGGAGGACGCGGTGGAGGAGATGGTGGAGGAGGCGAAGGAGGACGCGAGTCGCACCACCGCCGAGGGGACGAGGAGGACCACCACCACCATGACGTTTCCAGAAGACGAGTGCGTGGCGCATCCGACGAGGAGGACGAGGACGAGCACAGTCGGTACGGCAAGCAGCGCCGCCGAGAGGACGCCGCCGATGGCGGACGCCATTTCAGTCCGCGAAGAGGAGGAGACCGCGACCGCGAGGACCGGCGATATCGAGGAGGGGACGCGTACGGCGGACGCGATGGCGGACGGTTGGGAGGACGTGGCGGAGGAGGAGCACGCGACTGGGACCGTGAGCGTGGAGGAGGGGCGTACCCGCCGCCGGGTGACCGACGGCGTAATTTTCCCCCCGAGTGGGGGATGCCTCCGCCGGGCATGTGGGCGCCCCACCACGGCTACCCTCCTCCACAAGGCGGGAGAGGAGCGTTTCCTGGTCCTCCGCACCATCCCATGGGCGACTTTGATCCGAACGCATACAACCCAGAGAACCCGGGCATGATGCCCCATCCAATGGGCATGATGATGGGCGGTGGCCGCGGTGGATATTATCCTCCTCCGTACGGCGGACGTGGTGGTGGAGGACGCGGTGGAGGACGCGGCGCTTTCCAAGGCGGACGTGGCGGTCCTCTCGGAGGAGGAGGCCCTGGAGGACCGGGTGGATCCTCCTTGAAACCCGACGACATGATGGGAGAAGCCGCGGGCGCCAAGACGACGCTCCGCGTGGGAAATGTCGACCCCAAGTATGTCAACATGACCAAGCTCAGTCTCCACTTTTCCAAGTTTGGCAACGTTGTCAATGTGCAAATGCGGCCGCAGCACAAGTGCGCGTACGTGCAGTACGCGACCGAGGAAGAAGCCAAGAAGGCGTTCCACTCGCCCATGCCCGTGTGCAATAACCGGTTTATCGAAGTCAAGTGGGCGCGGTACGACCCCAAGGATCCGCTCGGTGCGCCGAGTAGTACGGACGAGACGGGCGAGAAGAAAGCGGACGGAGGAGGAGCGGACGAGACCAGCGGCTCTACTACGATAGCGGAGATTGGAGCGAACGGCGACATGACCAATGGCCATCATGCATCAAGTGCGGAAGCTGTAGAAGCCGAGAGGAACATGACGCCAGAAGCGCTGCGTGCCGCGGCTCTGGAGAAGGGCCGTCGTGTGCTGGAAGAGAAACGCGAGCTGCTGGAAAAGCAAAAGCAGTTGATGAAGCAAAAGGAGGAACTGCTCAAGCGGCAGCTCGCCCAGCAAAAGGAGCTGCTTGAGCGTATGAGCCAAAATCCAGCAATTGTGTCGGCCGCCGACAAGCGCGAACTGCTCAACAAGATCACGTCGCTCTCTGAAGAGCTTAAGGCGTTGCAGCCGCAGCCACAACAAAACAAGCTGAGTGGTCTCAAGGCTGAGCTGAGTGCGTTGGAAGAGGCTGCTGCGTCGTCTGCTGGAGGCCGAGGCCGAGGTGGCCGTGGTGCTGGCGGTCGCTGGGGCGCTCCCCAGTCCGGCGCAGGTCCAGGTGGCCGTGGCTTTTACGGCCGTGGAGGGCGAGGGGGACGAGGCGGCGGCCGTGCGAGTTTTTCCAACACGCTCGACAACCGCACCACCATTGTGCAAGTGGACAATCTCCCCGAAGAGGCACGCGACCCAAGTGTACTGGAGCAGCATTTCGGCACGTTTGGTGGCATTGAGAAGGTCGTGATGGACGGCAACGCGCCGGACCGAGGGTTCATCAAGTTCCAGGACCGGTACGGCGGCCAGCACGCGCTTTCGCGAGGCGGTATGTTTGGCCAGCAGAGGTTACAACTCGCGTGGGTCGACGCACAGCACGCGCCCGCAGAATTGGCGCCATCAACGCCGGTTGCCGACAGCGCTCAAGGAGACGACAGCAGTGGGTTGCAAGCGACGGACGCGTCCGAGGTGAGACTTTGATGTGGGGAGGCGTGGTGAGATATATCTCAGATGTCTCACTTGGTTGTGATGTGGGCAGGTCTCGGCAAGTGCATGATCCGGAGTGTATGGAGCAAGCCTTCAAGCAAAGCTGAGCACTACTACTACTGTAGCACGAACTAGGAAGGACCTCTTCGGTTCCCCATGATGAACACTGAATGAATCAACCCCCGCAAAGGAGCCTCCGACCAGGAGAGCTTGCACTGTGAGAATCCACAATTCCTTGGAGTTTTTCCATCGATTTCTATTACTAATATCGGTACGGTACCCCATTTCTCCCCACACACACCTATAGCTCAAATGCCGAGTGGGCCTTGAGCAGCGTCTTGAGTTCGTAGTGGGCGACCATGGCGCTCGGGCGATCGCCGGCCTCGTAGCTCAGACAGCGCATGCCCAGCTCTCGAATGTCGTCGGGGCAGTCGTCGCCCATCTCGGGCCGGTGCTCGCCGCTCGTGACCTTGAGCACAATCAATGCATTCGAAATGCCCTCGAACGGCCGGGCGCACGTCGCCAACTCGGTGAGAATCACGCCAAACGAGTACATGTCGGCCTTTTCCGTGTACCGTTCTCCCCGCAGCACTTCGGGAGCGATCCACGCCATGGTGCCAATGCCCGCCGTCATGGTCGCGTCCACTTGCCACTCGCGGCTCACGCCAAAGTCGCTCAGCTTGGCCGTGTAGTTGTGGCCCAGCAGTACGTTCTTGGCCTTGAGGTCGCGGTGGATAATGGGCGAGCTGAACGAGTGGAGGTAGACGACCGCGTCCAGAATGTCGAGGGCGATCGCCGACTTGCTCGGCAGCTGGTCGCTCGAGAACCAGCCAAAGGCCTCGGGGTTGACTGGATTGCGGCCAATGTTCTTGAGCAGGCCGTCCAGATCGCCGTTGGGCATGAATTCCATGAGCACGGCAATGTCGGCCAGCGTGTTCCAGCTCACGCCAATGAACCGCACAATCTTGGGGTGGCTCAGCGTCGAGTTCAGCTTGATCTCGTCGAGGAATGCCTGCAGACACCGGTCGTCGCTGGCCTTTTCGGGGAGGATCTTCTTGACCACAACGTCCTGCATTTGATACGTTGCGAGGTACACTGCGCCAAAGCCGCCGTGGGCGAGTGCGCGCTGCAGCGTCACCTCATGGGTCTGGATGCGGTACTTGAGCAGGCTCCCTTCCGGTCCGTGGGAGCTGCCCATGATCGAATGGCCCGAGCCGCCGCCACCGCCGCTGCCGCCTTGCTGCGAGTTGTGGTTCGAAAACATCGTGTTGATGGTCGACGAAGACGCCTGGTTGTTGAATTGGCTGCCGGCGAACGTGGGCTTGCCGCGGCTGCTGAAGTGCGGCAAATCGCCAAAGACTGACGGATTGGCCAGCGTCTGCGAGAAGTCGGGCACGGGCGGCTGCGTCGTGACGGGTCCCTTGGGGGTGTCGCGAGCGGCTCGACGGCGACGGTAGATAAACACGCCGACGGTAATCATAATGAGTGCCGCAAAGCAGAGCAACAAGGGGAGCACCCACGTCGAGCTGTTCTTGACCTCCTTGTCGTGGGTGATGGCGGCGGCCGACGTCGTGCCGTACTGCATGGCAAACACGTCGTCCGGGATGACGCAGAGCGGCACGCCCTTGATATTGACGAGCTGCGCGGCCGCGTTGGCGCAGCTTGTCTGCGTGATGGTCGCGGTCAGATTGGCCTTTTGGAAGCTTGAGAGGTCGGACCGGCGGATCTCAAACTCGGTAATGGGAAACGTGCCAAAGTTCAGCTTTTCCAGGGTCAGCGGAAAGACGACGCCCGCGACCTTGGCGATGGAATTAAAGGAAAAGTCCATTTTCGTGATCGAGGTTGAGAACGTGATGCCCTTGAGCTCCGTGAGCGAGTTGTTGTTGGCCGTGATGGTCAGGGTCGGGCTTGGGTAGCTCTTGGGGATGTCGGTGAGGTTATTAATCGAGATATCGCTATACACCATCAACAAAATCAGCGTTAGGGCCGACAGCTCCGGTAAGGTGAGACCAGACGACAAATGGTGCGTACAGGAAGACGAGTTTGGACGGGAGCTTGAGATCGGAGAGCGTCGTGAGGCTGCAGTTCATAAATGAGAGCGCCGTGACCGAGTCGGGCACCGTGACGCCGTCGAGGTTCCCGAGCTTTATATCGTGTGCGTACAGCGACGTGATATTGTTGGTCGTCTTGAGGCCGGCGAGGGACTTGAATTTATTGCCGCCAATAAGCAATTTGATCACCGACTTTGGCAGATCGAAGCCATCGAACGACGACAAGGAATTCCAGCTCACATCCCTACAGCCCATACAGTTAGAATAGGAAATACGGGACAGAGAGTAGGAGATGGAGAGAACGTACAAATGGATGAGCGACGGCGGAATGACAATGTCCTTGAACGACGAGATCGAGTTGGTCGTGAGGACTCTACAAAAACGAATTATAATTGGATAGGTCAGCCTCCCCACTCAGAAAAAAAGAAGACTAAATAAGACTACCAAGAACATACAAGGTTGTGAGCGACGACAGCGACGGCGACGCCGGAAACTTGGTGAGTGCGTTGTACGACGCGGACCTAAAATCATCTCAATAGTTTGGTTAGACCACCTTCTTGCTCTGGATAGTCCAGACGTCTAAAACTCACAGTGTCTGCAGTGACGGGGGCAGCGAGATGGTCGATATGTCGGAAAGGGATGTGTTCAAAAGCGATCTGTTGCGAATTTTCCAACGAGACCCATTAGATTCTGTGGGAAACCAACAAAATAGATATAGAGAGTGGACGTACAGCGAGGTGAGCGCCGGCAACGAGCCGAGCGCGGTGGTCTCCGACAGCGCGTTATTTGAGAGGTCGAGGTCTGTGAGCGATTTGGGGAACGTGATGTTCTTGAGCGACGTCAGTTCGTTGCTCACCAACACCCTGAAAACCCCCCCCCAACAAAAGTGAGAAAACAGACTCGAGAAAACCAACGGAATCGTTGGAAAGAGAAACTTACAATCGCTTGATGGACGCGCTGGATGAGAGGTCGAGCGTTGAGATGGCATTCTGCGTGAGGTCGAGCACGTCAATAGCAGGGACACTGTCCACGCGCGAGATGCCGAGTCCACCCGCCAGGAGCGTGCGCATTTTCTTGTCGTCGACCCCGACGGCCAACGTTGTTGCCGTGCAGGCCGAGGACGTGACGACGGCGGCGCCGCTGTTGTCAGTCGCAGCCGAGAGCCGAACCGGGTCGCCCTGCTCACAGGCACGCTTCACGGTGAGGGATGAGGAGACTGTGGCCTGCGCGCTCGAGAAGCTTGGGCCGCAAATGAAGCCCAACGCCGTAAGCGACGCGACTAACCGCATCGTGAATTTGGTTGAGGCGGGAAAGAGAGAGAGAGATGGAGCGACGTCCACGTGCCGAGATCACGGGCGGACACACGCGGAAGAGGAAAGGTCCGCGGGGGCGGAGCGCGTCGCAGGAGGCGCAATGAGATGGCGAGAGAGTTTGGGCTTCCGCGTCGTGGTACCCGCGGCTTTGCTTTGGCACTCGCAGCAGCGCGACGCCAGTCGGGGGCAAAGGAATGTCATTGGGGCCCAACATGTCACTGTGGTGAGGAGAGTCAGCATGCGCCAGAGGGGATGGACCACAAATATCCATTATGAGAGGTTTCGTTTGCATCACAACAGGTATATCCATGAGTTTCGCGATGCACGAAAGATTGTATTATACAGGCTAACCAAATACATTGGGAGTAATACGTGTGTTGCCACCTGTCACAGACAGACGGCAGCTCGATAGTCTGTTTTTTTTCGCACCAATTTCAGCATTTTGATAGGTGCACAAGATCTTTTCTGCGATTTGATTGGTGCATAACGTTGTCAGTCCTGATTCGGTCTTGCGTCATGTTCATTCCCGTGAACAGCCAGCTGGCTTCAACTCTCTGAAAGTTTCGTTTTTCAAGGGATGCAAACCCCTACCCCCGTTTGAAGTGACCAGGCTTATCATGTACTGAGATAGCGATCAACGACATGTTGGTCACCTCACGCACACCAACGCCGCCCAAACAGGCGCCGCTGCGGAATCCACATTGGATGGATCACAATAGTGTTGCGAACACCGCGGTTGCATTTTCCCATACTACAGTAAGTCGGTCAGTTTTCCACTGGACGGAATGCATCCACCATTATGTTGTCACAACAGCGAGTCTACTGACGTGTCGGCGGCGGCGCGGGCGCGGTCGCCAGTGTCCGCCCCTCGGTCATCCACACCTTCCTCGTCATCTACGTCATCCATCTCTGGATTGAGGTCGTCTGGATTAAGGGCGTCTGGGTGAAGATCCTCTGGGTGAAGACCCACTGGTGCGGGCTCCTCTGGATGAGCATCCACCAGATCCTCATCCAGCGTCTTGTCCACCTTCATCGCCTTGACCTTGCCACCGCGGCGCTGCATCTTGGTGCCCTTGACCTGGAAATCCGCGCCAAACGCCGCCACGGGTTTGCCCACAAACTCGCCCTTGTGGATGCGGCGCCACTTGCCCGTCAATGGCTCTGGATCGCTTGCCCCATTCTTTTTGCGAAGCTCAAACTCGCGGTGGTCCACAATGACTTGGACAATGCCCCGCAGACCCGTCTCGACGTACCGCTGTGCCGTCGGCGTACTGTAGTCACACGCTGGTGAGCTGTTGACTTCAATGAGCCACGGCCGCAGCGTCTCGTCCAGCATGAAATCGTATCCATACAACTCACAGGCATTCTTGCGCGGCGCGACGAGGTCTTGTGCGCACTGGAGCGACTGCACGACCATGTCCTTCATGCGCTGGTGGAGCGTGTGCTCAAACGCCTCGTCCGCTAGGCCTCGCGTCCGGCGCAGATGGTCTTTAAACTCGTCCGAGTGGAGCATGTTGCCCTCGACACGAAGCGCGCCGTCCGCGGTCGTGTACACGTCGCTAAACTTGTCCGAGTACTTTTGGATCGAGTTGTTGGTCAAGTGGACGTACTGGTCCGTGAGGTCCTCGGTCGAGTACGGTTCGGACGAGAACCGCAAGTAAAAGTCGTCATACATCCAGACGGTCAATGGGTCCCAGCTCGTGACGAGCACCCACTGGCGAATGTCAAACTTACGGTCGCACAGCAAGAGCGGATTCTCAATGTACTTTTGTGCGACCCACTGGCACTCTTTGTGGTGCTCCACGTCAGCGTACGCGAGCAACGCCGGCAGATCGTTAAACACGCGAATGCCGCGGCCGCGGGAAAGCCCCGCGGGCTTGACGATCCAGATATTATGGCTCGTGTCGGCCGAGCCGTTCAATGCAAACTGCGGACACGCATGCTGGAGTTTGTGATTGAGCTGGAGAAGCTCGTCACACGTCGCAGCACTCAGCACGCCCACACGTGTGAGCCGATCGCTGAGCATGAGCTTCTCTTTATCAAACGCCTCGGCTCGGTGCTTGTCGAGCAGTCGCTGCTGCTTCTTCTCGAGTGCCGAGAGGACCGTGTCAACGACCGGGACAGTCATGGCGTCCCCCGGCACGCTCGTGGGGTCGCGCTCGGCGTCCACGACGACTCGCTTCTTGTAAGTGAGTGACGCGCGGAACTTGCCCGGGGCATCGAGCAGGTGTTTGGTGAGTACTTCCCACTCGAGATCGCTCACGAGATCGTCGGCGCCACCACTGAACGTCTCGTCCACGCTTTCTTCGAGGGGATCCAGTGTCTCACTTTGGACGGCATCCAGAGGCGTCGCAGTGCAGTGTCGCTTGGCGCGCAGCTTCTTGCGGCCCACACGGAGCAACACGGCGACAAACGCCGCATTAAGGCGAACGCTCTGTCCACTCGATTTTGTAATGCGGTCCGCGACCTGCTTGAGCATGCTTTCGGCAAACGTGTACCGAAAATCCATCGTGAACGCGTCCATGTCTCGTGGTTCGTTGAGATCGTAGGCCCGTGGAAACACTTCGTCCACATCGACGCTGGCCTGCCACGGCAGACTCCGCAGCGTGTGGAGCAGTCCGACCTTGGTTGTGATGGCCGTGTTGTTGAAATAGTGGTTCACAAACTGGTCGTCCTTGAGCTTGGTGGTCTTGAGGTCGTCGCTCTTGAGCGACCACTTGAGATCAAAAAAGGGCGACGCGCGGTCGTCATTATAAAACCACCCACGCGCTTCAAGGGCCTCGCGAATCACGGGGTACCAGCCCGTCATAGAGAATACCTTTTGGTGGTGGCCCACGCCGTGGCGCTTTTTCCAGGACGTAAAGTCGCGTGCCTCGGGCACGACGTGGGCGTCCTTGTCCTTGAGCTTGCTCAGCCGCGCGACCATGGCGCCAACATCCACGACGGCTTTGCGTTCCTCCTCTGCCGGGTCCTGCTCGGCCGCTTGCTGCTCCTCAAGGAGGCGTTGCAGGTGCTGCTTGGCCGCCGCTTCGTGGAGCCGCTGCTGGGCCTCGAGTTGCACGCGTTTGCGGCGCTTTTCTTGTGTGAGCTTCAAGCCTTCGTCTTCCTTTTGCTTCAGCCGCCGCTGCTCGGCGAGTTTGGCCAGGTACTCGTGCTGCTTCTTGTGGACAGCGTCCGTCTTGTCCCTAGGCGCACGAGTCGGTCTGTCGTTTGGTGGCTCCGCGTCAGCGACACTCTCTTTGGTGCGTGGACGAGCAAAGGGGACAGAGTCGTCCACCGTGATGGCAGCGGCGGCTGAGATGTCGGCTGGTTCCGATCCCGCTCTGATGAGACTGTGGTCAGCACCATCATCATTCAGCTCTTGTGGAGTATGTCTCTTGGACCTGAGCTTCTTTGCCGGATCGTTTTTCTTCTTCTTGACAGGCGTGTCACGGGACTGATTGTCGACTATAGACGCTTCTTCTACAGCCCCCTCCGTCTCCTCAGGCACGC
>JAADVC010000380.1:0-22614 GCA_023334575.1 Pythium volutum
CGCAGGCCGACGATTTGTACTGGATGCTGCAAACGTTCTTTGGCAAGTTTCCGTGGCTGCGCGAGAACGACTTTATCATGAGTGGCGAGTCATACGGTGGTGTCTACGTGCCCATGACGGCCAAGCGCATTGTGGAAGGCAACCAGAATGGTGATGCGCCGGCGATCAACCTCAAGAAGTTTGCCATTGGCAATGGCATCAACGAGTTCTCGGCGCTAAGCAAGATCGCGTTTGCGTACTACCACGGTCTCATCAGCACAGAAGCGTACATGGGCGTCGCGGCCGTGTGTCCGGAGCTACTGACGCCCGGCGCGAAATTGCCCGACGACGCCAGCGACGAGTGCATCGACGCGATTGAAAACGCCAACGAACTGATTGAGGCCACCAACGTCAACAGCTACAATATCTACGCCGAGTGCAGTGGCGGGGACCCGTCGGCTGGAGCCCAGGCGATGATCGACGCGCTCAATGGACCGCCACAGGCCACGCCGCACCCGATCGAAATGACCGAGTTTCTATGTCTCAAGCGATCAGGTTTGGACACCTACATGAACCAACCAGCAGTCCGCTTGGCATTCCATACTGAGCCAAAGATTACCAAGTGGAACGGAGACGTGCTGACGTCGGGCACCTTGAACCTCGTGCCAACGCTCAACAAAACGGCCGAGGAACTCGCGTCCATCATCGAGAACAAGGTGCTCCAATACGAAATGACCCAACAAGTTGTCGTCACGCCACTGTGGCGATTCCTCCTTGACCACGGCATTCAGGGGGTCATTTACCATGGTGATGTCGACATGGCATGTGAGTTTATTAGTGGCCTCTGGGCTGTCGAGTCGCTCCAACTGCCACGCAAGTCTCCGCGTCGCACATGGACTGTCGCGGGTGATAAGCAGACTGCTGGCTTTGTGGAGGACTTTGGAAAGATCACTTATGTGACTGTGAAAGGCTCTGGTCACATGGTACCCACTGACAAGCCCAGGGAGGCCAAGGCCATGCTGGACCAGTTCGTGTTGAACAATTGAAACCTGAAGTTACGGCACCTTAATGAGGTTACGGCATACTGTTACCCCATCCGGAAGATACCTCGTAAATTACGAAGTTCAAAAACCAAAATCCAAAACTGTTCCGCCGTTTGAGGCTGTTTATGCGTTATCCAGAGTGGATACGTCATCACGGTTGTAATCATGGGTGAACGAATCCGGTGCTGCAGTCCAATCTCCTCCTCCGTCCTTTGTCATCGCATTCGTTCTCCTCTGTTCTTCTCCTCCGCCACTGCTCCTCCGCTCCCCCACTCCACTCGTCAATTTGCCTTGCACACAGTCAATGACGACCCCCGTGTACTCGCCCATTGGCGACGTGCCGCTTCGCTACCGCGTCCGCCGACTCGCGCTGTATGTGTTGGGCGTCGCGACGCTCTTCGTCGCGAGCAATCTCCTCATCTCGCAGCAGCAGCAGCAACCGTCGTCGCTACGCACAACCACAACCACAACCACGACAACGACCTCGGCCTCTTCGGCGACCGACTTCCCGGGCGCGTCCGACGAGATCCTCTCGCTCGCGGGCAAGCCCTCCAGCTACACGGCGCGTCTCTTTTCCGGGTACCTGCCCGTGGGCAACGGCGGCCAAGGCTTTTACTTTTACGCCGAGTCGCAAAGCACCAACGCGTCGGCCGATCCCGTGCTGCTCTGGCTCAATGGCGGTCCAGGCGCGAGTTCGCTGTCGGGCTGCTTTACGGAAAACGGTCCATTGCTCGTGAACGACGACGGCGAGACGCTGCGGGTCAACGCCCATGCCTGGAACGCCAACGCCAACTTTCTCTGCATCGAGTCGCCCGTGGGCGTGGGCTTTTCCTACAACACGAGCGACGTCTACGCGTCCGACGATCTCGCACAGGCCGACGAACTCTATGGCATGCTCCAGTCGTTCTTTACGAAATTCCCATGGCTGCGCGCCAACGAATTCATCATTAGTGGCGAATCGTACGGTGGCATTTACGTGCCGACCACGGCCAAGCGTATTGTCGAAGGGAATGCCCGCGCGGATGCCGCGACCAAGATTAACTTGACCAAATTTGTCGTGGGCAATGGCGTGAACGAATTTGGCGGACTCTCGGCGATTCTCTACGCCTACTACCACGGTATCATTAGCACACAAGACTACCAGCACGTGCGCACGCGCTGTCCCGATCTACAAGAGTTTGAACCCAGCAAGAACGCGTTTCTCGGCGGCGATTTGACCTCGCCCTGTGCGGTCGCACTGCTCGACGTGTTTACGCGCATGTACTCGTACCACATTAACTCGTACGATATCTATGGCACCTGTGTCGGCACGACCGAGGACGGCGTGCGTGCGCTCGTGACCGAGCTGCTCGCCCCCGCGAGCGGACTGCCGCATCCGATCGGCAACCCCATGAGCATGTGTCTCGACTCGTCCCACGTTGAACACTACTTTAACCAGCCCAGTGTACGCGAAGCCATGCACACGAACGCGGCCATTACACGCTGGAGCGGCGACGCACTCACGACCACGTCACTCGAGATCTTTGGCAAACTCATGGGCGTGAACGCGACCGTGGCCGCCGGTATCAAGACCCATACACTGCTCGAGTACAAGGGCACACTGGGCGCGGTCGTGCGGCCGCTTTGGACGTTTCTGCTGGACCACGGCGTCGACGCGGTCATTTACCACGGCGACGCCGACATGGTCTGCGACTTTATCGGCGGCTTGTGGGCGGTCGAATCGCTCCAGCTGCCGCGTCAGCAGCCGCGATCGATCTGGACCGTGCAAGGCGAGGACGGCAGTGACCAGACCGCGGGATTTTTAGAGGATTTTGGTGCGCTCCAGTACGTGACCGTCAAGGGCGCCGGCCATCTCGTGCCGCAGGTCAAACCCGTCGCCGCGAAAAAGATGCTCGACCTCTTTGTGCTCAACTGATTGATATACGTAGGGATATAAGGGAAAAGCGTCGTGGTAAAAACGTTCGTCGATACTCGATCGTGTCTCCTTCACTCTGTGGTCATATATGCAAACCAAAAAGCTCATGGTGGCGTTACCGCGTCGTCTTCCAAGTCCAAGCGCTTGGTGATCGCGTGGAGCCCCGAGCGTTTCCAGCGTGCAGTAAAGCCGCGGAGACTCGTAAACGCTTGGAGCGATTCCTCGCGACGTTGCAGTGGACGCAATAGCGTTCGCAGTGCCGCCTCTGCCTGCGTCGCGTGGCAATCACTAAACAGATCCGTGTCGCCATTCAGCAGACAGCATGCCACGACCGCGAGAAACGGTATCGTCAGCGTCTCGGGTACAGCACGGCGGCCACGGTCCCAGCCAACCGCAAGCGGAAGCGACGAGACGCAGAGATCGAGAGACGTCGTCCCATTACTCTCCATGCGTCTCAAGACGCCAACGACAAAAGGCAATTGCACCAACGCAAACTGACCGCCGTGCGCCATCTCCACAAGACGGCCGTGGCGCTGATCGTCGAGCATCTTGCGCACAGCGTCTTCTTCCCACTCCGACAGCAGCAGCACACTGCCGTCTTGGAACACAACCATGCCGTGAATGTGGCGAAGACTCGACGTCCACAACGAAGAAGTAGACACGGACGGCAACAGGGTGGTACCACACGCTCGCACCGTGGCCCAAAAGTTGGTCGTGCCATAGATCTTGGTGTGGGTCCATGCAATTGCTCGACACGCGCGCGGTTCGAGCCATCGCTGGGCCGCCTCGTATAGGCTCCACATACGCGTCACATCGCCCAATGCCTCGGCCGATTCCGCGTCCAAAAGCCGTCGCCAGTCCCACGCACTTTCGACACACGCATCGACATTGTGGCGAACGCACTCGCGTTCTTCTTGCTGTTCTTCTTCAATCTGGAGCTCGCGCTCGCACTCTTCGCCAAGACTCGTGACGCCCACAACGTCCTGGCTGCCAAAGCGCGTGCCATGGCGGCCGATCTGGCCAAGCGCCGACGTGAAAGCGGATCGCTCTGCACTCTCACTCGTCAATTCGCACTGTCGTTGCTGAAATCCCGACAGGGACTCGACCTTGGCAGCAATCTTGGCCTCGACAACGTCGCTGATGCGTACGTCCGTGCGTGCGCCCGCGTACTGGCCCTCGAGTGACCAGTCGTCGGCTTGGATCTCGCGTGCTGGGTCGAGTTCCTTGGCGTGGTACTGGATGCCACTCTGTGCCCACTCGAGCAGACCGAGCGTGCACTGGCGCTGCGTATTATCCACGACCCAGCTCAAAATGTCGCCCACACTAAGACGCGAGTGTGGGGCCTTCAAACTGACGATACTCGTATACACATCATAGGTACTTGTGAGCCAGAGCGTTTGCTGGTGCTCGCCCAACTGCCGCATACGGCCAGCGCCCTGCATGAGCTTGTCTTTCGAGATGGTCGGACCGAGCGTGAGCACGGCCGTGGCTTGCGGCAGCAGCTTCATATCGGACCCACGCGCACGTGCCTCGTCGAAAATCACAAACGTATCGCTCTCACGGAGCGACGACGTCTTGTGCGGAGACACGACATGGCGCGCCGCGGCAAACACGACCCAGCCGTCGACGCCGGGCCGCGTGTCATAGTACGTCACGCCCTGCTTCGCAAAGCCCGGCAGCGTAACCACAAACTGCGCCGCTTCGTGGTTCGAGACGCCCGCCAGCAACGCGCCCGCATCAATCAGCGCGTCGCACTGCTTCTCGACGGCAAACAGGAGCAGCGACTGCCAGCACGCACGCGTCGTCTCGGCAGTCGCGAGCACCTCGTAGCCGCGCGTCGCACACAGCAGCAGCTGAACCATTTTGCCATTCGTGCCGCGCAGCATGGGTTCGGGCGGTTCGCGCTGGTTTACGGCCAGCGGCAGCAGCGCGTGGGTATCGTTCGTGCCGGAAAACCCAACGTTTTGGGCACCACGCACTAAATCCCACGCGCTGCGCGAGAGGCGGCTCGGAAACTGGCGCGTGTCGCTCGGGAACACACAGAAATTCACGTAAAAGTTGACCACTTCAATCGCAAACCGATACGTCGAGGCCGCGACGGCAAACTGGTGGGTATTGTCCAGACTAATGTGCGAGAGCGTCTCGAGCATGCGGCGCGCGTGAAGTGTCGGGATGCAAGACGCCATGCTGCGGTACCATTCGCTATAGTATCGGAGACCCTCGGACGGATCCAGTGAGAGCAGCACCTCAAACGCGCGACGCAATTGATCGTCCGTGAGTCCAGAGTGGTAGAACGACAGCAAGGTGAGCACAATGCCCACGTCCGGGTGGCTAAACTCTGAACGCTCCGATGGTAAATCGGCTGCTTGGTACGGAATGGCAATCGCCTTTGGCCGGGAGCGAGGCGGTGCGTGGCCATAGTCGACACGGTACCGCTTCTGCAGACAATTCTCGAGCACGCCAAACGCCAACAGACCGCGCAGTGCAAGCACTTGCCGCGTAGCGTTGCGGACCGCCGACGGCATGGTCGCCATGGCGTCGTTGGCATCGACGCGCACGTCCGTGAGCAGCTGCACTAACACGGCGCGTCTCTCAGCGTCGGCGCTGCAGACTCGAAGCCACTCGAGATCAAACGGTGCGTGGTCCATGAGGTCTTCGACGAGCGCCACACGGAGTGCCGTACGGGCGTCTTCTTCATCGTCCCCGATCTCGCCATTGGTAACAGAAGCCGACGCCGAGACGCCGAGCTGAAAGCCATTAAACACGCCAGCGCCGCCGCCGTTATCACCGTCACCACCAATCCGCTCGCGGTACTCGGGGCGACAGCTCCACATGGTCGGGAAGCGCTGCAGCGTTTGCTTGACGCGGACACTCGTGTCGCTGACCAGCACGCGCAGCAGCGCCTCGGCCGAGAGCCAGCGATTCGCGCCACCGTCAAGCGCGATTGACGCACCGACCGCATACACAAGATAGTACCCGTGGTGCAAAACGGCGTCGCTTTCATCAAAAATGTCGACATACTGGCGCGGATCCAAGACCGATTCCAGCACGCGCAGCTCGGGCGATGTCGTCGTGCCGTTCTCGAGTAGCAGACTCTGAATCTCGACACGCTTGAGCTCGAGCGAGAGCCGATGCTCCGGCGCGACCATGACCACAGCACCATTGCGTTTCGCTTCATGGAGCGCGTGCGCCATGCGTCGCAGCTCGCGTCGTCCCAGCGTATAGCTGCGATTGAACGGAAGCTCGAGAAACGGTAGCTGCAAGACGCCCGCCGTGAGCACGCGCCACATAAAGTCGCGCGTCTCACTAAGTAGTGGCGACAAGAAATGCGCGCGCACGACTTGAGGGAATGGCGACTGCGTGTGGCTGTAATAGAGAAACAGCATGGGCAGAATGACGCGCGTCTTGCCACGCCCCATGTTGAGCTGGCAAATACTCCCTGGGTGGTCAATGAGATGCTGCGCGATAACGTACTGCTCGTGGCGAATCTGGAGGCGCCCCTCGACCTCAAACACGAGCCAATACGGATGCTCGTCCGATCGCCACGCGCGCTCGGTGGTCTGCAGCTCGTCCAAGACGCGTGCGCTGCCGCATGCATCCATCATTCGCTCGAGCTTGTCTTCCAGCACGCACAGCTCGAGCAGGCACAGACAGTTTTGCTTCCACCGCCGCCGCGCTGCTGTATTCAACCGCGGAGTAAATTGGAGCAGCGCCGTCTCGTCCAGCACGCACTGCATGACGTCTCTCATGTTCAGTCGAGCGAGCCGCCCCACAGTGGCCAGCAGTTGATCGCGGACAGAGGACCGGGCCTTGGCGATGACGCGGTGGAGATACAACTCGAGACGCTCTCGCTGCGATCGCACTGACGAGAGAAGACTCTGCATGCGACCAAAACACTCTTCGGTTCGTAACGCGAGCGCGACGCAGCTATCGTGGCGATGAAATGTCTCCCAGCTTTCGCGTAGTTCGCGAATCATTTGCTCGCCCATTGCATTCGATGTCGGCGGAGACAACGGAAAGGCTGGGAACATTGCGTCCTCCTCATTATTGGCCGTCGCTCCCCACGACACTGTACAATAGGACGCGATCTCGGCCTGTACCGCACGCACAAAAAAGGAATCAACGGGCGGGTCTTGCTCATCGTCACCAATCAGCATTGACTCGCCCAGTGCGTACGCTCGTGCGTGTAACGTGTCGGACGCCCCGCAAGAGCCAAGCAGATCCCATTCTTCCGCACGCGTCAGGCGCTGGCGAGTCGGGTACACGCGCGCCGACTCGGTGGTGCTTTGCGTGTCTATGTACTCATCTAGCGCGTCCGTGATTTGGACGGTCGCAGCTTCATCTTCATCATCACAGTCAAATAGGAACGCGAGCCGATGCGATTTGTTTAGAAGCAGCACGACCAGAAGCGTCAGCGTCGGTGTGCGGTACGCAAAGCGCGAGGCAATGGCGACAAGATGCTGGCTCGCTTGAGCCGACAGCGGCCGGGACGGCACGCAGCCTCTCAGCAATTGCAGCGCCACTTCACCACCCGTCATGCCAAGATCTGCCCACGGCAGAAGCGACCCGCTTGCCGCACAGATAGCAGCGAGTTGGATCTTTGCCTCCAACGTATCGGGTGAGAAAAGCTGAAGGCGGCTGTGTTTATCAATCGCTGAGTACGAGACGACTGCCGACGGTTCGCTGGACACGACGATTCTTACAAGACCAGTCGAGGATCCAGTGCCATCATCTCTGACCTCGCCAGTTGGAACGAGAAGTCGGCGTCGCGGCGTGGCGGCAGCACTGGTCTCTTCGCTGACCAGTACAAGGTACTGGCGGAATCGAGCCATCTGCCCACTAGCGAGCTGTTGTGTCTCGTCTAATACAAACCCGCAATGGCCCACCGATGCGAGCCGTCCTCGTGCGTTCGTTTGAAACTGCAGACCAAACCGCGGGAGACTCACTTCGAGCGTACTGCTTGGCTGCGGTCGTCGCATCGTGTGGACATACTCGGGTGCTTCAAACTTGCACAACAGGCAGAGAAGCTGCTCGTCGCCCACCACGAAGACTGGGTAATTCTCGAGTCGAGCGAGCAGCTGATCGCACGGAAGCGTCCAGGCTTCGCGCGGGACTTCGTAACAACGTGCAGTATCTTGCTCATCAAATGCCACCACGAAATGGATCTCGTCCAATGCCACGCGAGGCGGCCGCAACAAGACGATGCGCCGGTCGACCCAATACCAGTGAACGTAGAGCGCAGCGAGTCGTCTTGGAAACACGGCCGCGAATTTCATGCACCATTTCTGCAAACAAAGCTGCAGCTTGCACGTTGGACCGTGCTCTTCGACCACAAGTTCACCGGTCGCTTCTTTGACTCGGAAACGGTACTCAATGAAGTCCCGATAGTGTCTCGTCGTCGTGTACACGTCCATGCGCCGAGTCACTTCAAAGTCCAGGTCGTCAAAGAGCTTGCGGTAGAGCGGCGACTGACGGATCGACGACGGCAGACCGCTTGGTACACTCCCGTTGGTTTCGACCGCGCCGGAAAACGCATTGATCAGATACTGCGTGTCACCAGCGTCATCAGTGGCGGTGAAGCAGCAAGCAATTGGTTGATCGGCGTCTTCGATGGCACTAGTTGGTCGCCACGAGAGCTGATCTGGCGTCGACGCAATCACGAGGCGGCAAAGCCGTGTCAACAGCGACGAGCGGCCTGGAGATTTCTTCAGATACTTGATAATGGACGTGATACGGTCAGCCATCATTTCATCAATTCGAGACTGGATCGACTTTGTCACCGCTTCGAGATCGCCCGCCGCAAACAGCTTGGCATTGTGGAACCGTACAATTAACTCACAAATCGCTTCGACATCTTCATCCGTCGACGAACCGTAATGGTCGTAGCACAGAGTTGCGTACCCGTAGAGGATACACTCGCGCGTCCGTAGCTCCTTGCGCTCAGTATCGCACACGCCATCACGTAACCATAGCTGGCGTGTGTCTTCTGCCCACTGACACGCCATGGCAGCCAGCATCTCCGCCGAGGACCTCGCTGCGTGGCTGTACTGACAAAAAAAGCCAGCCAGTTTGCTCACGAGCGAAAGACACTCCCACCGTCGCGGCGAGTGGTCGAGTTCCTGCACGAGACGCCCCACGCTCACGCAGAACTCCTCCACACTCAGTTTCTCATCCAAATCACCATGCCACAGTAAGCGCGGTTGGGAGGTCGTGGTCTGAAAATGTCCGACTTGATACAACGCCTGGCGAATCAGCTCGCCAACGCTGGCGTTCGACCACGTGAGCGAGTCAGCTTCGACACTGGCAAAGACACGGCGAAGCTGCTGTAGTGGATAGGCGCGGACGGCACCGCGGCCACAAAACTCGAGCGTGCCTTCGTCGTTGTCGGCACCAGCAGCACCAGTGCTGTGCACCCGGTGGGCATAAATGGAATTCCCACGCAGCGTTGCATCTGCGACTGGGAACTCGACGGCCCACTGCCAGTCATTGTGGGCGGCCTTGGTGGGGATTTGAGGGGTGAACAGCTTTCTTGACATGGCCGCGTCCACTAGAAACGGGTTGACGGACTGCGTACTGCTCGACTCGTTTGCCCAGCACACGCTAGAGTTGGCAAAGTCGGGGTACCACGCACTGGCACTCACAAAGCCTTGCTCCGACCATACGTCGTCAATCCACGTCGGCCCAAACGACGACGGCACCGAAAACGACCCACTCGGATACGCAATCATGTGCCGAGCAAAGCCACTCATCGTCACACCGGCGTACTTTTCAAAGTGGCTTCGCCATGATGTCGTGCTTCCTTCGCTCGCGGCTTTCATGGCACGCGACGCGGTCGCTGGGCTGAGCGAACGCTGCGCGGACCAGCAAAGCTCGGCGAGAATGTCGAGATCTTGTGGCGGTGCGATCAGGCACAGCACTTGCAGCGCATCGGCCTTGTCGAACGGCAGTGCACTCGTCAAAAACTCGGGCATGAGGCGAAGTCGATCGCGCTTGCCCGACTTTTGGCGAATCAAGTTTTCCAGCCGATTGATCTCGGACCGATATCTCCTCGTTTGTGAGTTGTGCAAGCTCGGCGTGTGTCGGCGAAACCAATTCTTGGACCGCTCTGGGTTTTCCTCGCGCCAGTCGCTCCAAATGGAAGCTTCTTCTTCGGCCAGATTCCGCTTGGCCACACGTGCGGCCGCCTCGTAATTCGCGATCTCTTCGCGCACCGTCTCCAGGTCGCTCTTGCGCTGTGCGATGCGCGTCCACGACGACTGGCACGTTGCGTGCCATCTCTCTTGGACATCGGCATATACTTTCTGGTACTTGGACCCGCCCACACGTCGTGCAAGTGCCAGCGTTCCTGTATGGTCTGACAGATCAAACAAGCGCGCACCGCTGGTGCGTTGGTTCCAGCCACCGATGTACTGCACGACAGCGAGGATCGCATCGCGCGCCGCTCGTTCCCGCACCACACAGACTTCGAGACGCTGCGGATCCAACGCGATTCGGTACGGCGACACCTTCTCCAACGTTTTGGCGCAGTGCTGGTGCACTAAACAAGACGCGATCCACGAAACCACCGTGTACATGCTGTGCTGTTGTAGACGTCTCGACTCGTCTCCGAGGAAATCCGTCGGTTGGTTGTCTCGGTACCAGTGGACCAGCTGCAGGAGAAGCGGAGGCTCCACAACTTCAGGTGCCGAGGACGAATCCGTGAGACTGCTCGCACACCGGAAAAGTACCCTCTCGGCCGCTCGGAGACCCACGAGCTTGGCGACATGGTCTTGGCTCTTCAAGGACGCGAGAAACGCCAGCAATCCAGAAAGTGTGCAATTGTCGGGGTCGACGAATGCAAACTGCTGGCGAAATGCACTGGTCGACGCCACGGACCACGTCGTACTCCCTTTGGACAGCGTATCAAACAGCTTTTGGTGTGGTGGACGCAACGTCGGGAACTGGTCTTTACCATCGAGTTGAGTGAGGTCTGGTAATTGGAACGCCCTGGCGGTCGCGTGGTTCCATCTCGCGGCCGCATCGTCCAGCGTTGCTCGCCACAGCTGGCACTTGGTCAGCCACGCCTCGCCATCGTATCCTTGCTCTACCAGTTGAACCACGGCAAGACTGATCGTGTCCAGCATCTCCATGCACGTGTCGACTCGATTCCAGAACACACCCACGTCTTCGGATTCACAGCGCTTGAGACCACCCACCTCGTGCTCCAACAGCGACGCTGAGAACGTTAGTAACACCTTGTCGGCCAACGCACTGCTTGGAGGAAGCGACTGCCGCAGCGCCGCACACACGAGCGACCAGCACGTGTCTCTCGCGGCACCGCCCGTGTGGAGCCCGACGTCCGTCATACCACCACGTGGCTTATGGATTCCTTGAGAGGTTGCCTCGGACGAAACCTTGCCCATGGTTGTGCGGACCGCGGCCACGAGAAACTGCGGCGTCTTTTGGTGGCCCAAACTTCCACTGTCCCGTGCAGCACTCCGTGAAGTCCCCTTTGTCTGCTGCGCCGCCGCGAGGATCGCCAAGAGCTGCGTGCGCAATGCCGATAGCGACGCATTCTCCACCGATCCGCCATACAGTACAACGTGCGTAGTCGCGATGGCGTTGTGTACACAGTCTCCTGACGGCAAGAAATGGCGCGTCCACGCCCACTTGTCGAGCGCCACGACGCGAAGTAGGACCGTGTCGATGCCGACCTGTTCGGCCTGCAGCACACCGGCGTACGCAGGGAACCACTCGACAGTCCACACTGTGCCGACCGACGGCGCTGTTGTCGATGCTGCGAAAAGCTGCGGCCACCCACGACGCAGCCATGCGCTGTCTTGCGGGGAGAACTGACCGAGCGCCGTCTGGCGGTCGTCGCAATGCGGGTCCAAATATGCGGTTTCCTGGTTGTCGGTGGTTAACGTGTTGTCTTCTGTGGTGGCCGATAGTACGTCCACGCTTGCGCCGACGGCGTCGCGCAATTGACGGCAGAACGCCGCGGTCTGGGTGTCACTTGGCTGTCGGTTCTTGAAGCGGAAGACCGCGAGCAGCAGCGCGTCGCTGTCGCTGTCGCTCGCCATCTTGCCGTTTTTTGTAGGCGAGCTTTTTCCGACTGCTAACACGCAAAGGCCGACGCAGATCGTGATCCATCGTGGCGAAGAGAAGCCGCCGTTGAGGGAACGCCGAAATATCCTGAGGATATCCTGCTCTGTTGATGGGCGGGAAAATGCGTGTGGGCAAAAGGCGAGGTCGAATTTATATCAGTACTCAAAGCACCATGCTACACATTCAACGGCAACGTCAGTATGCATGTCACGCATTGTTCTCAGTCTGTTCCTGTTGCTTCTGCAGCGCCAGCATGCGCTCGAGGAACGAGCCGTCGTTCGCAATCTCGGGTACGCCGCCCGGCGTCTCGGGGAGAGGCTTCTCTGCGTCCGTCTCGTTCTTCTTCTGCGCTCTCTCGCTCTCGTCTCCGTCGTCGCCCTCGCCGTCGCTCAGCGCCTGGTCAAGCGTGCGCGCCTTGGCACGGTCCTTGCGCTTGCGTCGCTTGTCGGCGCGCTTGGCCGCGCGGCCCTCAAACTCGCTCAGGTTGCGCTTGCGCTTAGCCTCAAATTCTTCCTGCTCAGTGCGCTTCTTGTGTTCCGTTTCCATGCGCTCCACACGATCCAGCTCCCTACATTTTGGGGGGAAAGATACAAGCGTCAAACGATATGGACCCATCAACCCAATACCAGCCCGCACACCAACCCACCTTCGCCGCGCCGCGCGGTACATGTGAAAGTCGCCACTACCAGCGCCGGCGCTGCTGCCCGAGACATTGTCGACACGCACCGTCGAGAAGCGGTCGTCCGACTGGCTCTTGTCGCCGTGGCTTTCACCGTCGCGTTTTGCCGGTGCAGACGCGTCAACTTCGGCCGGTGCAGCAGCCGCCGACGCAGCAGCAGCAGAAGACGAAGAAGACGCATCGCCAGTACTCACGGCTGTCGCGTAGGCGATGGCCGCGCCCTTGGCGTCCTTGTCCGTGTACGTCTGCACGGTCGTGTAGCGACCCATGTTGGTTTCCTGTGATTTTGGTTTGTGTGGACGCGTTTGGGATTTCCATCCTGTACTGAAACAGTGACTAATCCAGGACGCATCAGATAGATGGCAGACAACGATTTGCCAAAACTAAGATAAGGGCGTCTGATTCTACTAAGTTTCCCTTTGCGGTGACACCTGGGGCGGTAGAAATGGGCGACCCCAATCGCGTCGCGCATGGGGCACCGCGTCCGGACGCAGAGCTGCTGCTCGCCGTGTTCCGCTTCAAGACCCAGCGGCCCAACGCCACACAGACCGAGGCGTTTTGCTGGCGATTGCGGGACGCGCTCGGCACGTGCGTCGACGCGATCGTCACGGACGCCAACGCCAACGACCACCACAACACTGCGTATCTGGATCCAGAATGGGACGACCGCACCACCGCACTGGACACGTTCACGCTGCAAGAGCGAATGTGGCTGCGTCGCGGCTGGACGCAGCTCTTTGGCGAGCCGTCGCACGTGACGGTCGGCGATGTGTGGACGCTCCAGTGGTTTCCAGCGTACGGCGCCGTGCTCCAAGCCGAGCGCGTGGGCATCGCCACGGTCGCGCTGCGTGTGCTCGCGCTCGACGGATGGGAGTGGACGCGCCATTTCCTGGCCTCTGGCGAGTGCGTGGACAGCGCCGTGCCGACCACGGACGTCGTGTTCTCCTGTGGACAGATTCCGACAAGTGCACTCGGCGATTTCCAAGCAAACATCAAAGACGCCATGGCCGCAGCAGCGCAGCTCACAGGCACACAACGCAGCGCGGCCGGCGCCGCCGCGTCGGGCGTGACGGGCCACCAGAAGACGCCGCAGTTTCTCGTCGCGTCCGTACGAAACGTTCTCGATGATCTCGCCGACTCGACGTCGAGCCGCATGCCACGCGGCGGCATGACGGACGTTGGCTTGCACACGGGCGGCGCCGCGAGGGATACGTGCTGGCCACTCGTGTGTGCGGTGCTGCGTCAAGTGCTCCCCAAGTTTTCGATTCTCTTTGACAAGGTGCTGCTCGCGTTTTACGGGTGGATCTTGGACGATGAACTACCTGTGGATGGGAAGCGCTGCTTTGAGGACACGAGTGTGCAGTCGTTTTGGCGGACTATTGACGAGTGCTTTAAAATGATCGAAACTATCGTGGACAATTCGACTCGACTGAGCGAGCAAGGGTACGACGCGAAAGGCATTGTCGCACAGTGCGAAAGCTGGCGGACGAAAATCGATTCGGTCATCTCCGAATGGAGCCAGGCACAGGCAGATACCTATCACTTGGTACCACAGCGAGAAAATGTATCGATGGAGTACCCCAAGCTCGCTGCACCCGACCAGAAGCCATTCGCCTCGTGGCAGTCGAAGGCCAAGGCCGCCTATTCCAATCCACACAGCACGGGCAACAGCGAGTATGTGCTATTGAAAGATGACGCACCGTGTTCTGCCGTCGCGATTCTTGTGTTTCTCGAGTCGATCGAGCCGCACCACAAAGCCAAGGCGTTGTTTGGCGTGCGCATGATTGAAAAGTTCCTGTTCAGGCACGCCGCGATGCTAAACGAATCGATCTCGCGCGACGTATGCATAGTGTGTGAACCGGAGCCGTTGCTCGACATGATGACGTGGTACCGCGACCACGCGCTGGCGGAGATGCAGCTTGGTGATGAGAAGGAGGACATTCGACGCCTCCAGCGACAAAGCGTCTATACCGTGCTGGCGTGGATTGCGTTCTGTCTGGCCCACCGCCACTGCTGCGACGCGTTCGCCGACGTCCAGCAGCACAAGATTGCGCTCGATTGGCAGGATCTCCAAGTCTGTGTGCTCCACGAAGCCAGCGCCCGGTCGGCACTGCTTCATGTCGCACAGTATATCCACGACTGGAACTCACGAGCCGAACGTGCGGCTTTGTTCGATCTCACGCACCAAGAAGGCACGCTCGCACTTGCTCGCCGCATGGGGCAATCCGTGCCGATCTATCAAGACATGTACCTCGAAGTCGTGTCACGGCTGCGACTGGTCTGTGAATCCCAGTGGGCTGGAATATCGGCTCGCAAGCGGAACCTCGACGTCGTGCGTCAAGAGATCACTAGCTTTACGACGACTCTGAACGAGCTCAAGCACCACCTCGCCACTGCTGAAGAAGCGTTGCGGTGGGAGTGGAAGAGCCACCACCCGAAAGGCAAGCCCCCACGATACCTCAGCAACTATCAAACGCAAGTGTTTAGCGAAGAGATCTTTCGCCTCACGGATTTGCTACGGCAAAAAGCAGTCTTTCGCGATGAGCTCGTGCAAATGCCCGAGTTTGCCGTGAGCCCCGTGCCAGCAGACCAGGAAGAAGCACTACAGATTCTGTTTTTGCTGAGTCCGCCCAAGCCGATCGACATTCTCGCAGCACTGTGTTGGCGCGCGCAACGCGCACTCACGCCTCCGTCGTCTGGCGAGATCGAGAGTCCGTCGAGCGAATCGTCCTGGCGCCAACACGTCGACCGAATCGTTGGCGAACTCCCGTTTGAAGAGCGCGCACAAAATATGGCTGTGTTTGCCGGCGAGATGGAGATCCCGTCATCGTTTGGGCCGACCATGATCGACGACGTCTCGTCCGCTGAAGCGTTTGCATACTCGTGTGTGTGGTTTCCAAGCGGATCCGGAACGACAGTTCTCTGGCGAGACGACGAGCAGGAAGAGGAGCGATATGTGAATCCGTTTCTAGTCGATCTCTCTGAAACCAAGAAACTCTTCACGCCCGAGCTGCCCATGGGACTGTTTGACGAAGAGACCAGTCTGGAGCATAGCTGGCGATGGGCCGTATCGTATCCGGGGGACAACGGACCAGAGCGTGGGAACCTGACGTACGCGCAACGCAGCATGGCGGTGGAAGACGAAGGACGACGGGCGGCATTCTCGATTCTCGGCGCGCTGCGTGCGTACCCGACACAGCAGCTTCGGCGGATCTTTGCTAGTGTCGCCGGCGACTCGCTCGCGTGGTCCGACAAACTCGTCGGCACCATTCTACGTCAGGCGCTTTATCAGGTTGGTGTGATGTCGGTGGAAGAGGAGGCGTTTCCGTCATTTCTCTGGCATCCAGAAGTTTTCGACGAGACGAGCGTGCGCCAGTTCTCCGCGGCATTAATGCGTGTCGTTGAACAAGTCAAATTGTCTCCACGACGATGGGACTGTATTCCGCTCCTGGGCGAAATGGCTGTTTTCCTCTGCCAGTTTGATTGCAACAGCGCCAGGCCTCTGTTGCTCGTCTTGGCGCGAATCGCGCGCCGTTGGGCGCGAGAGATGCGTGACGAATGGCAGCGCGAGACGGTTTTGGAGGACGAGCGGCGTGAGCTTCGCTCGCGCGAATGTATTCTGTACGGGTACGGCGTGCTTTGTCTCGACCACCACGCTTCTGATCAATCAGTTGATGACGAACACGAAGTGTTTGAGCTGTGCGAGCTGTTGGTGATGTTCCACCACGCCAAGCTGTTTGCCGTCGGCGATCAACTTGTCGAGGTCGAGTCGCTTGCGTCTCGAATCGAATGGATGATGGCGAATCGCGTGGTCGCGCTGATCAAGGCCGTCAATGGCTCTCCACACAAGCTCGACTTGCTCACGCGCCTCGCCAGGTTGGTCCTCCCCAAGACGCCGGACCAAGTGGACTGGCGGCAAATCCAGGCGAGCCGCCGTGAAGGAGGCATGTCGTGCTGCTTCATTGGTGTCAATGGTGACGACGGCTCGACGTGTGTGATCAACTTGTTTTCGGGTGCCGTCACTTCCAACGGAGGCCACCCCATCAGTCTGCCACAGTCGATCCGCAGTCTTGCGCAGTATGAAACGCTGTTCCAGGAGCGAGAGTTTGAGGTTGTTTACGCCAAGGGTGTGTACGAGACGACGGCCCACAGTGAGCACTCGCGTCAGTACCGCTTTTGCGTCCTCCCGCAGAATACCACCGAGCTGTTTGTCGAGGAAGTCGGATCCGACTACACCCTACAGAGCTGTAGTGGCACGTGGCGTGACCAGCTTCAGCGAGTCCTTCCTGCGCGGCTCGCACTGCTGTACTCGCATTGGTACTGGATGAAAAGGCAGATTGTACTGCTGAGAGGATTGCGTGCGACCGACACGGGCGTGTATTACGTGATGCGCTTTGACGTGGACGGCACGACGCGCTGCTACGAAGTGCCTCGACAGGATCGGTTTGTCAAGTACTCTGTGCTCGTCAAACGTCTGCAGGAGTACCCAATGCTTGTCGTTGGGGACACCACAATACTGGCCGTACTAAGCAAGTTTGAAGAGACCCAGTATATCCACACGTTACGGCGGCCGCAGCCACCGCACGCGCTCGAAGTCAGCCTGCCTCGATTTGGTTTACGATTTGTGAGAGACGCAGAGGGTCGTCTGGCTTCGCTTTCCCATCGAGGCTACGTGTTGAGTGAGCACCAGCAGCTCGCCGGCCAAATGCTTCGCTTTCGCCACTATCTACTGCTCGAGAACCAGGAGGTCGTGCACAAGGCCCAACGCCTCCTCGTTCCAATGGGACCGGTACGAGCGAGCGAGAATGAGAGTGATGCTGGGCTTGTGGAGATCGAAGTGTCCAATGACCCGGCGGCCTCTCTATCGTTCCTGACGATCGATCAGCATCCTCGTCTTGAAGTGTTCACGCCCGAGACTATGGAGGCCCGTCTGCAGCTGGCCGCCATCTACGCAGCTTCCGACACACGGCTGCCATGGACCGAGTTGCGCATGTCGGGCGGCGAGGCGTCTCTCCAAATGTTGCGTGGCTGTGCGCCGTCTCGACCATTCTCAGCTATCGCGTGTGAGCATCTCGTGGCGATTGCGACTCGGTTTGCCTTTCAAACGCCCGTGCTGGCGATTGTGGTCGGATTGCTGCTCGAGAAATCGAGACGATTGGCGTTTTTATTCGACGAACAACCGTCAACTTGTCCAACAGTCGAGTACGCCGACGCGCTCGACGAATACAGGCATCAACTCGGCAGTCGCCATACGGCGCGACGGTTTCCTGTGCGTCAGCGATTGACCCGCCCAGAACTGTGTGATCTCGTTGGGTCAGGTCCTGCCGCCGAGCTAGTCCATGCAAGACTGTGGTCTCGACGAGACGGTAAAAAGACGGACAATATCGAGTTTGGCACGGACCGTCTGTTCCTGAAGCAGTTTGAAGACAAGATCGCGTCGTCGTCGTCGTCCACAGCTCACGAAGAGGAGGTCGTTTCAGTCCCTCCCTTCCCGCTGTCTCCGCACGGATCCAATACGATGAGTACGCGCATGCTGGAAGATCTGCGCGAAAGCTGGAACACGTTCCATCGCCACAGCCGACACGCCGCCAGTACCAACGTACCGTCCCAGTCGGGCCGATCAATTGCGCTAGCGCTGCATTCCAGTGTCAGACAGGAATGTCGCCGCTTGAAGCAGACGCTAAAGCAGCACCTGCTCCAGTCATGCGACAGCGTTTGCGACCGATTGGCAAGCACAGTGAGCCGCCATGTGGACCTTACGTTTGCGGACGTGATGCAGTCGGTCGTCGATGACGATTTCCTGGTCCAGGTTGCGCCATGCTTTTCCCAACCAAGTCGAGACAAGTGGAGAGCCCAGTGTATTCGACTGCTTGAACTGTGTGTTTTGGAAGACAAACTCGAACGAATGTTGCTGGAACGACTGGATGCGGACGGCCTGGACGAGCTGCGCACCGTGACGCGTGCGTGGGACCCGAGCGAGCATCCGTACTGGCTCGTGTTTGAAGTCGAAAGTCGCCTGCAGATTCGCCACGAGCAGTATGTGATCGCCAAGCACCTCATGGACAACCCCGGCAGTATCTGCCAGCTCAATATGGGCCGAGGCAAGACGCGCGTGATCTTGCCGATGCTGTTTCTCTACTTTAGCTACACAATGCGGTCCACGTCTCCGTCACTCGGGAAACTCGTGCGTGCCCACTTTTTGTCGCCGCTGCTCAGCGAGACGCGCGAACTCATGTGGAAAGTGCTCACGTCCAGTGTGCTCACGCTGCCGTTTGTTGAGCTACCATACAATCGCAGTTGCACACTCACGGCGGACGACGTTGCTATGATCCGCCACGTGCTGACACAGGCCAAGCGGAATGGAGCTGTACTCATGATCGCGCCCGAGCACCGCCTCTCGCTCGAGCTCGAACGCGTGGAGCTGCAGCACCGCCGTGTCGAAGAAGAGACTGGCCAAGTCGTGCATGCGCTGGACCAGATCCTCGATCCGAACGACTATATCGACGTCTTTGACGAAAGCGACGCGTTGCTTCACCACGGATATCACCTCGTGTATGCCGTGGGCGCCTCCAAGGCCCTGGACGGCGGTGCGATGCGATGGCTCACGGCCGAGGCACTGCTTCGCGTGCTCATTAGTGACAAAAGCAAGCGCGTGCAGCGATTGCTCCAGCGGTACCCGGATGCGTGGAGCATCCAACCCGAGTATCAAGCACGCTTTGGCGGTGGGACTGATGGTGCCACGAGTATCTACAATGGCTTTCGCTTGCATATCGCTTCGCCAACCGACACGAAGGGCGACCAAATGAGAGCCGCCTTACGGACTACGTTGGCCGAGGACCTCATCGACGACCCGCCGTTCGAGTTAGAATGGCTTCGCCTGTTTGGCTCGGCGGCGGGCGGTGTACGCAAATCGCTCGTACGGCTGCTGACGGACGCGAGTGTGGACGCTATGGAAGCCATGATGCGCCTCCCACCGGCGATTCTCCACGTAAAGGACCAAGCGCTGGCACTGCGTGGGCTGCTCGCATTCAACGTGCTGGAGACGTGTCTGCAGAAGCGATACCGCGTCGAGTATGGGCATCCACCTGCTGCCAGTCGCCGAAAGGCCATTGCGATTCCGTTCCAGGCCGCCGACTTGCCCGCGGAGCGCTCCGAGTTTAGCCACCCGGATGTGGGCATTACGCTCACACTGCTCGCGTTTTACCACTCGGGTCTGAGCGACGCGCAGGTGCAGCGAGTCTTCGCGGTGCTGCTCTCGCTGGACGAGTCGGAGAGTCTCCGCTATTACGACGAGTGGTTTGCGAGTGTCGCCGCACAGATCAAAGACGCTGAACACCGCGACATGTTGGCGAGTCTCCAGCATATCAGCACCGACAATGCCCACCAATTTGCGGTCGTGTGCCAAACGTACCAATTCGCGATGGAAGTCATCAACTTTTACGTCAATTTCTGTGTGTTTCCAAGCGACACGCGGCAGTTTCCGCATCGCCTCTCGCGCAGTGCGTGGGATCTTGTACGTGGCGAGACGAATGTCGGATTTTCCGGGACTAAGGACACGCATTATCTGCTTCCGCACGGAGTAATGCAGCATGAGCCCGACGAGCCGGCACTGCGCGGCACGAACGGGAAAATGGTTCAGCTTTTGCTTGACGCGACCCGTGGATACGAGGCACTTTCAGCGACGACTCGAGAAGGCTGTCAGAACGAACAGCCATCGTCGACTGCGCTGGCCTGTTGGCAGTCGCTGCTGCTGCGTGCGGTCGAGAAGCAAAGCCACGCGTTGATCGACACGGGCGCGCTACTGGCCGGTGTATCAAACCACGACGCGGCCGTATTTCTCGTTTCGCAGCCCACGTTTGCATTCCAGGGTGTGACGTATTATGACACACGCCCGCACTTCGACGCGTGGGTCGTGCTCGAAAAGGACCGCGATTTGATCCACCACCACAAGAACTCGTCGCTCCGCGAGAGCGACACGTTCGTGATTTTCGACGAGGCACGTGCACGCGGGTCCGATATGAAGTTGTCGCCTCGAGCAGTCGCGCTGCTCACGCTTGGTCCCAGTATCACCAAGGACAAGCTCATGCAAGGAGCTGGCCGCATGCGACTGCTTGGAGCCCACCAGCAAACGCTCTGGCTGACCAGCACACAAGACGTTTACAAGAGCGTTGCCTTTCAGACTGGAGGCGACACGATCGATGTGGTCGCCGTGCTGAACTGGGTCATGGACAATACCCAGCGGCAGTGCACGATTGGCCTACTCGAGTGGGCCCAGAGCGGGATCCAGTTCCACACCAAGAAAGCTGACTCTGCCCACGAATTGCAGAACGATGACTGGACGCTCCAGGGCCAGTACGGTGCTGCACAGACGCAACGATTGATCGCCGAGATCATCCAATCGAAACTGGACAAGCAGTCGGATCTTCTCATTGGTGGCGAGGGCGACACTGCCTATGTCGCGGCCCATATTCAGCAACACGGTGAGACCTTTGGCCGTCAAGACGCCGTCTATGTAGCCAATTTCGGTGAAGAGTGTGAACGGAAAGTCCAGATTGAAGAAGAGCAACAGGAGACCCGCGAGAACCGACGGCACCAAGTCGCACCTTGTACCGAGCGCGCCTGGAACTGGCGTTCATTGCTTCATGCCGTCTCTGTGGATGCTCTCCGCACGCAGGGCGACGCGGGCATTGACATTGTCAGTCTCAAAGACGCAGTGCTCACGTGGTTTGTTCCGCTGGCATGTAGTGAACTTGACTGGGGCGCCACCAAGATTTTCGCCACGAGCAACTTTTGGTCGACGGTCGCTGTGCTAGAGAATACCGAGTCAGCAGATCAAAGCAGTAGCAGCAGCAATGGGTATGTATGGACGAGCAGCCTTCGTGAGGTCCACGCAATGGTGGTCTTTGCCGATGGCAGTGTTTTACTGCTGTCCGAGTTTGAAGAAGACGCTGTGCTCGCGATGCTCCACGCTGTTGAGAGCCCAGTATCTTGCGCCGGCACTGAACAAGACGATATCGATACCCCGTCGCCAGAGACTATTACGGACGGAGAATCGGAAGCAGGCCGCGGTCGCTTTGGTGTCGTGCATTTACCGTTTGCAGTCGACTTTATCGAGCGCATGGACACGACATCGTCTTCAGCGAGTAGTGATACTCGTCGCATTTGGATGCGTGACGTTCCGCTGGCGACGGGCTGGAACAGGGGCCACGTCGCCGTCACCAAGCGGCTCACGCTCCCATTCATTGCGGTCGTCGCGTGCTGTCTGCTCAACGGCGACACGGAGCTGTTTGTCGGTCGCCACACGGTAGCAGCCGAGTCGGCGTTGCGGACGCTCTTGGCAGGCGTCCGCCACCGCGAAGAGACGCTCCAAAAGTTTATCAGTCTGCGCGGCTTTACGGGCCGCTGGAAGCGCTCGTCTCTACACGCGATCGCACGGCGCATGGATTTGGAGGATGCAATGCGACCCGCCGACACGCTCAACGGATCCACAGACAAGCTCCCCACTTATAACAAGCCGACCAATACCACCAATCCCGAGAAGCCCAAGAAGAAGCGCACCAAGAAGCCTGTGCCTTGAAGGCGCACGCAATGGCTACATTTTTGGAGATATGTATCATCCGATTGGTCAAAACTATAGAATACCGGTATGGGCATCATCACATACCGGTATAGAACCCTCCAAATAGTGGCTCCCTCCCAAATGAGCCCATCGAGTGGCCACACACGCATTTCCACCAAAAGAGACCGAGGAGCTCTTCGCCAAGTACCAATAGTAGTATGAGCACGAGCAAGATCGCGCTCGCGTCCAAGGTCGCGTGGCACGTCGTGGACGCCAAGGGCCAAGTGCTGGGCCGTCTGGCGTCGCAGCTCGCGCCCATTCTGCGCGGCAAGCACAAGCCCACGTACGCGCC
>JAADVC010000381.1:0-22577 GCA_023334575.1 Pythium volutum
ATCGGGACCCAAATGGACGAATGAAAAATATCGTTACCTTATGGCATGAAAACTAGCCAATAGGCAGTGAAAAGAGTATTAGAAAATTGCTCACACCAAGCTCTTTTCAGCCGTGTAATTATCATGGAAAAATTCCAAACACAACTTGAGATACAAAATCGCAAAGTTAATGTTCGATAAACGGCCCTAAACTGATTGTTTTCCTTAGTACAGTAGTATTGGACACAACCTTTGTCCTTCTTCGCGTGAGGAGAATTCACCGACAATGCACCATGGACGCGCCTCATTCCTCTAGAGTAGCGTCGGCGTCGGCGTCTAGATGTCACCAGTCTCGGAAACGATACAGTACTATTTTAATAAAATACTATGAGCGTGTCGTCCCCTGCCTACGGCATCTCTGTAATAAAATATATCGCCTTCGATCTCCAGTGCGGAATAGAAAACAAGGAGTCGTTTGGATGCCGACCAGGCGTGTCGACAGGATTCCGACAGTGTCTGCCTCGACAGCGAAGGGCGCCGTGCCTCTGCTCTCTCTCTGTTCATCGTGCAAACCAACGTGCGTGCTCCTTAGCGAGAACAACTGAAACGACAGTAACGTCGCGTCCCTACGGCCCCGTGCTTCTCTCCTGCATCTCCTACGGTATCTGATACTACGTAGTACTAGTACACTGGTCATGTGGAAATGCCACAATAAAGAAACAACCACAACACTCACCATTGATCTAATGTCTTACATCCAGCAAAAAAGAGAAACACAAAACAACAACTATCACTCGCTTGACGACCCTAAAATCGTGAGGAGAGGAGGAACAACCTTCTACCAGTTGTCACGGCCCGCGAGCCAATTCTTGAGCCACTCGTTAATGGTCGAGTACGGCTCGTCGCCGCTCGAGACGGTGCCAACGTCGTCAGTAGCATCCGACTCGCCCGCGACGGCCGGCGCCGGCGACAGCGTGACGGGCACGACCGACGTCGCGCCGGGCGTGGCCGGCGTGAGCGCTGGCACGGTCGGGACCGCGGGGCCCTGGCCGGGCGCTGGCGCGACCACGGGTGCGTCGAGCTGCTTGCAGTCGGCCGAGGCGTCGAGGAGCTCACGCACTTCCTTGTACTTGATGCCAATGTCCGAGACCGCGTCCATCGTGGGCGGCTTGGCCGGGAACCAGAGGAAATCCGGGTGGGTCTTTTTCGAGGCACGCACCCACTCGCCACCAATGACATTGCCGGTCGCGTCGAGTTCGAGAATGTACTCGTAAAAGACCGTGGTCGTGTACGAGTCGACCTTGCCCGTGGACACGAGTGGACCGTTCTCACCGGCCTCGACAATGTACTGAAACTTGAGCTGGATAAACATAATGCTCGCGGCCGCGGCATTGAACGGGTACGTCGGCGTGTTGAAAAAGGTCTGCGACGCCTGCGCCGGCGTGAGCGGCGTGGCCGAGACGACCTCGTACCCGCGCACGGGTTGGTTCCACACTTGCGAGTCCTGGTCCACGTCGACGACGACCGAGGCCTTGCGGATACCCAGGATGTTGACGAGTGCAATGTGGAAAAAGCCGGGCCCCATGTCGCGGCGCGTCACGTCCACGTAGCGGTCGAACGCGTCCATGCGGGCCGGTTGGTCGGGGCCGTTGAACCGCGAACCGGTAAAGATCGTGTCCAAGTTGGCGCCGTCGTACATTTGTGTCATGAGTCCCTTAATGTCAAACGGCTGGAACGTCACGCCGTTCTTGGTCACGGGGCAGCGCGGCTCGCGCTCTTCAATCGCGGCCGGTGCCCACGCGTGGCACACACCAAACCACGTCGGGATGCAAAAGCCCGTGGCCTCGCCGGCGCGCTTGGCACAGGACGACGCGTCCTTGAGCGGCGCGCAGTCGGTCGTCTGCGAGCACTTGGTACGTGTCGACTGCGACAGCACGCCACTGGTCTGCGAGACCTTTTTGGTAAACTCGGCTGGGTCAAGCCCGTACGCGCGCGCATACTTTTCCGATGGCGGCATGCGGTCGGCCGCGTTCCAGACGTAGTTGATACCGTCCTCGTACGTGGGCCAGTAGCTGCTCGGCCACGGCGCGGCACTGCCGGCGCCCTTGGAGTACTTGGCGAGCTCGGCATAGTTGACCGTCATCTTGGCACCGAAAAACGTCTCGAGGCGTTCAATGTCGGTCGACGACGTGGCCTCGCGCGACTCACCCGCGGCGCGGTCGATGGTGCCGTTGACGAGCAGCGCGAGCGAATCGGCGGGCGGCTCCGAGCCATACGCTGGGTGCGCGTGCGTGAGTCCGATGCGGTCGCCGCCGGGCGTGACCGGGTTGGACGTGAACGCCGAGGCGTCGGCGCGGCCGCTAAACACGGCGACCGCCGCGAGCACCGTGATTGCGAAAAGCTGTGGACGCATCATGGGTAACTGCTGCGGAGACTATTTCGTACTGGGTCCTGTATGAAGATGGAAGTAAGAGCTGTGAAAAGCAGGACTGAACGAGTCGGAGGAATGAATGGGTCGAGTGTCGCGCGCAGAGGGGGAAGGTCGGGCGGCACTGTGCACTTGCGAGTGGAACAGCAAGTTTGGAAATACACTGGGGCAGGACAGGACCGGACCAATCAGGTATACAGTACAAAAGTACCGGATTTTGCCTGTAGAGGATCCCATACGGGGCGATACAGGGACCTGCGCGGTTCACACTGCCAGCCGGGGGTGAAGAGAAGAGAGAGCGGCTCCCCAGGTGGTCGGGGCGTGAATAGAAATGGGCGACCCGATTCCACGCCTCAACTCGCTCTCTCACATTACTCAACCACAGCGTTTGTCCCCCATCGGGGCGTTTGTATCCAGCTGGAAAGCCGTCGTGCCTGGTGGATAGCGCGACGCCTTTACTGGGTTGCTCTCAGTAAAGCTGCTCAGAAATGTAAGCAGAGACTGAGAAAGGCCAGTCCGGACTGATCCAGTGACCATCACTCTTACTGAGCTATTCGGTTTCGTGAGTGTCTCTGTACAGTGTGCCGCTGACTCTTCGGTGCAACTTGTCACCGAATGCTGTCCGTGTCCATTTGCCGTTTGCACCGCAAGGCGTGCAGTCGGTACGTGGTAAGCTGGCCCCCAAGAGACAGAGAGACCGTTGATCGCTGATCAGCGATGGTCACGTTGGCGTCACGATCAGCGCCACCAACCAGACCACGAATTGATGTTCCCCAGGGTCAGTGGTGGCGGTTATTAATCCCGTTGTGTCGCATTTCTAGCGGCTTTGGCTCGTATTTCATCCAGAGGAGAGCTACTGTATGGATAGTGAGAGGAGCCAGAGAGACAGAGAAGCCTGGACGGGTACGTGCACTTCGTGTGAGCTTACTGCCGTTTGGTGAAGCACTCAGTTGGACGTGAAGCACATTATTCAGTGCAGTTTTTTTTTGTTTCGACATGAGCCGGGGGACCGGTGATAGATAGTCAGACCTGCGACACCAATGTACTGGCCCAATTGGCATTTGGCATCTCCCAGTGACTTGTGTACACCAACAGCGCGAGCCATTTCGCAATCCCAACTACTGCAGCCCTGTCATCCGAATGGACAAGGTATTTTTATACCGATAACCTCTACAGTCTACAGTAGAAAGCCCGCGACGCCGAAAGTTAAACAACTGTCTCGCATACTCCACTGTGAGCGACGATTCGATTCTGTAAAGAAGCGTGAGCCGTGACTTTCTACTACATAGTAATACCACATGTGGCCGTAAAAAAAATGACACGATGAGCCGCAAGACCTTTCCCAGCGGTCGTCTATCACCTGTAGACAGTCTTGTTCAAAAGCCTCCTGGATCTATAATACTGTATCCATTCGCGCATGACATTTTTTTTTACGTGAACGATGACGAAGCCGTCGGTGACGGCACGGCGACGACATCTTGTGGACGCACCATGACGCCGTGACGCGGCCGGCACGTAAAGTACGAAACGCCCTTGACCGTTCCGTCGTTCTTGCCCTCGGGCTCATCCAGCTCGACGCCGACAAAGTCGCCCTTGGCGTAGTGCACTGCGCCGACAAACTTGACCGTCTACAGGAATGATATCATAGGAAATCAGTTCAACATACCCACGCACATTACAGCACTCATACGTGTAATACAGTACGCACACCAAGAAGTTTGCCGTGGACTTGAACCCGCCTGTTGACCGCGACCGGTTCGTTGAGCTCTTGGTCCTCGACTTGATTTCCTGGATTTTTGACCGCGGCTGGCTTGGCTTCAGAGTCATCACCATCACCATCGTCGTCCCAGTCACTGACTTCTTCGACATTATCTTCGTCACTGGTCTCGACCTGCACACGCGATGGTCGCTTAACCCCCTTGGCTTTGGCGCCTTTCGCTTTCCGGGCACCTCGTCCGCCGCCCACCAAGTCAAACAGGTCGTCGTCCGACGCGCCCGCAAACAGATGCATCATCTCTTCCATGAGGTCGCCTTCCATATCATTCCTATACAAAAAATATACCATATCATGTTAGCACCGATCGTCTCCATGGGCTGTCGATCTCTAGAGTAACGTACAGCTCGGGGTCGTTCATGGACATGCCCATAAACTGCTCAAACAGCATCATCTCGGGGTCCATGAAATCGTCGAGCCCACCAAACGGACCACGCCCGCGTTGCTTGCTTAGCGGCGCCTTGCGGCGACGAGACTTGCCGCCGACGCTCAATGGCACGGCCATCTTGGGCGGAAGCGGCTCGGACATCGGTGGTGCTGTTGCTGCGGCGACACTCGCGTCGACACTCGCTTCCGCCTGCGCTGACGCTGGCTCGGACGTCACACTAGTGTTGCCCGTCATTTTCTTTTTGTTTTTGTTTTTGTTCTTGGTCTTTTTGCTCTTCCCGACCGACGGCATGGCCGACCCGCCAAACATCATTTCAAACATCATGAGCATTTCCTCAAACGTCGGCTCGAGCTCGTCAAAGTCCATGCCGCCAAAGCCAAACGCATCTTCATCATCATCACCAAAGCCGTGGTAATCGTCATCGTGGTCGTCTTCCTCGTCAAAGAAGAAGCTGCCGCGCTGGTTGCCGCCGTGCTTGTGGAAATCGCAAATCTTCTTGTACGCGGCCGAGATTTCCTGGAACTTGGCGGTCGCCTCGGCGTGCGGGTTCTTGTCCGGATGGAACTGGAGCGCGAGGCGGCGATAGGCCGCGCGAGACTCGTCCTCGCTCGCGCCGTGGGCCACGCCCAGCGTCGCGTACGCCTGCCGCACCGTCATCTTCATATTTGGTGCCAACAAAACGTTGCGCTGCGGTCACCACGACCTTTTGAAAATGGCCGTGTTGCGCGCCAAAGACCCGTGCCATTGGCTGAAAATACAAAATGTGCGAATTTGATTGGTTAGAAAGGACGGAATGGGACTCGAGGAATACGAGAATGTGCCATGGATGTAATGGTGATTCGTCTTTCTTGCTAAAGTATACCCGTACTGGTATTCATATGGCGAAGATGAGCCGTTGACAAATGTTCGCGAACGCTCCTCTTGCTGCTAGGTCACAAAATGGTCCTAAATATTCCTTCCTTCTTCTCACTACTGCGCGACGAGCGAGCGTCGTTGGTCGTCGTCATCATCTCTTCGATCTCGCGGACGACAACCCGTGGTGGATGCAGACTCGACGGCGCCACTGCCTAGCTTGTCGTTGGCGGTTGAGCAGAGTGGGATGCTGCAGTGCACTTCCATGCAAATGCTCGCGTGGGAACGAACGATCGAGTGCCACAGCCGACACGCGCCGCACGTTTCGGCAACGTGGCCAGGTTTGTTGGCCATGGCAACGAGATGGGCCGACACCTTGGCCATGAAGCCTCGCGTCGATACACACAGTGGGTTGCCACACCCGGACGGCACGCAACGCGAGACATGTTCGAGTCCCCGCACGACGGAGCGGATCTTGTCGGACGATGCAGATTGCGGGGCCACGGGGCGTAACGCTGGACTTGTACTGGGTCGTGTCGGGCCAGTCGACGCCGGCACGGCTGCAGTCGCCGTAACTTCACCCACCGAGCACGGACTCGTCGGTGCGTCTCGACGCACGCGCTTGACACTGGACGGTACCACAAACTTGAGCGAGTTGTGGCCAACCGCTGTCGCCTGCAGCGCTCGGTTGCTTGGGAATTGGCTCGATACGCCAAGGCGAGACGACGACGACGAGAGATCAAGTCGATTCATCGTATTCGGTACAGAAGCCGCCGACACAGAGGCAGCAAATGACGATAACGTCGGGGATAGAAACGTCAGCAGCGGTGACGGCAGTGGCGACAGCGTGTCCATCGAACGCTTCCGCGCCGACGTATCCAATGAAATGGAATTATGATTCCCACGAATTGAGACGCCCTCCAATCGCGACGACGCACATAACGAGTGTGCGATACGCGGCGGACCCACCAATATGGTCTTGTGGTCCATTACGGACGTGATTCTACCAGCGCTCGCACCGGCGCCGCCGGCGTCCGACGTGGACGTCGACGGCGGCGCTGCTTCGCGGCTGTTCGCCGAGTTCTGTACATCCAGACACCAGAATTTCGCGTGAGCCATCCGCAGAGAATCATGTACATATACATACTCAGCATCGAGGGGGAGAACGCACCATTGCCGTTCCATCGGACGACGAACGAGGCGGCGACAGCTTGGCCGCGAATGCGATGCTGGGCGTTCTTCGAGTCTTCGCGGGGTATTCGCCCGACTTGCAATTGGCAACTGTGAAAGAAGCGCCAGTCAACGAGAAGCTAACCGCCCTTGGTCAAAGTTATACCGTAATTTACGGTGGGCCAGGTACACTCTTCTCTTGTTTTTTGTATGAATACCGATTCTGATCCAGGCCAAGCTGAAAGAAATGCGTCATTTTTATGCCAGAATGACGGTCTGTGTGACAGACCGAACGTTCACGGAAAGTTTGCATGGCGTGCTCATCCAGTCACATGCAACAAACACTTTTTTAAAAGTGTTTGTAACACTTTTAAACAAGTGTTTTACACTTAAAAGTATTTGTTAAAAAATCAATATGAAACATTGATAGGATAAACAGGTTGTTCGAGTGATAGTCAGTAAATCGTGAATGATGGTGCAAGGCAACTCACCCAGCCGCTTGACTACTTGGTGGCCATGTACTGGTCGCGCGCGGGCACAGCAGTCTTGCAATTGTCCGAAAAGAGCCCATCAATGCCCAGCTCAAAGAACTGGAGGTACTCGAGCTTGGGGTCGTTTTTATAGTCGACCGCGAGACGGTACGCTTCGTCGCGGAACGTCCACGTGTGGATCTTGAGCCCGGCGGCGTGGATGGCCTGAAAGAGCTGCGGGTTCGCCGTGACCTTGTAGTCGGCGTCCGAGACTTTACCGTCGCCGTTCGCGTCGGCGGCCTTGCCGGCGCCGTCAAGCTTGACCGCGACGTGGTTCACGAGGTACCGCTTGTACGGCGCAATGATGTCGGCGTACGACGCGACTTCCTTGAGACCCGCGGGCGTGACCATGTCGAGGTACGAGCCGTCGCGGCCCGCGACCGTCCAGTCGTACGGCTTGGTGTCGGCGCGAATGACACCGGTTTTGGGGTCGATCGAGCCGCTGTTGACGAGCTGTGCGAGCTGCACCTTGGTCTTGGGGCGCAGCGCCTTGAGGTTGGCCTGCTCAAACGACTGGATAATCACGGGCGCGTTCGCGTCGTTCCAGCCGGCTTTGTCCAGTGTCTCGAGAATCTTGTCCTCGAGCGGCAGTCCCAAGTCGCGGTGGTAGATTGAGTGCTTGGTCTCGGGGTAAATGCCAATCACGCGGCCCTTTTCTTTGGCCTTGCTCTTGGCGAGCGCAATGACCTCGTCAAACGTTGGGATCTTGAACTTGCCGTTGAAGCTCTGGTCACGCTCGGGCAGCGGCTGGATCGCACCAAGGGTCTTGAGCTCGGCGAGCGTAAAGTCGCTCACGAAAAAGCCCATTTCCGGGACGCCATCGACCGTGGCATTGCGCTTGCGGCTCGCAAACTCGGCGTGGCTCGAGACGTCGGTCGTCGCGATGATGTTGGGCTCGTGGCGCGCGACCAGCACGCCGTCCTTGGTCATGACAAGGTCCGGCTCGATATAGTCGACGCCCGACTCGATCGCGAGCGTGTAGCCTTCGATCGTGTGGTCGGGCAGGTAACCGGCGGCGCCGCGGTGGCCGATAATGAGCGGACGCGTCTTGCTCGGCAGCGGCACCTTGGTGGGTGCGGACGTGGCGCCGCCGTCATCGCAGATTTGACCGGCCGACGCGAGCGCAGCAAAGGACGCGACCAGCAGCGCGGCGTAGCAGACCTTGGCCATGGTGATAGCGGTATAACAGAGGGGCGGTGTAGGAGTCAACCTTCGCGAATTGAGGAATGCTCCAAATACCGATGCCTCAGGCTCGACGAGGTTCAAGGGGGGAATCCTCACGTCGCCATCATCATTTAAAGGTGGACAGCCTGGGCAAATGGAACCACGACAGCTGGGCCATTACGCGGTGCTTCCACCTTGACGTCAACTGGTGTTGACTCAACACCCATTGCGGAGGATTCGATTCGCCGCAAGAGATTCAGATCGCAGGTCCGATTGAAGCTGCGTAACCTCTGAATAACGACATTCCCTGCTGATAATATGGTTCATAAGTCTCACATCTAACTCTGTTTAGTGGTCATGGAATAGTGCCATCTGCCTCGTTGGCACTTGAAGCAAAGAGATTCGCACGCTGATTCGGTCCCACTTGATCGAGATGCAAGTCCAGATCAACATCACTTGAGTCTTGAGCGACGACAGGAATTCAGAATGTGTCGCGTGTATATTATTACTACAGTACTATACATCTATGGTTCGGGCATATGGGCCTCTTGCATGGATTCGTGAAAGTGAAAGTCGTACTTGGCAACCTTCCACTTGGCAATGAGCGTCTGTTCGTGCTGCAGCAAATAACTGATGAGCTGCGCCTTGCTGCTGCCGTCGCGCATGTACTTGCGCAGCAACGCGAGGCACGAGGCGTGCCACTTGCTGCCCGGTTCGCTCGTAAAGTCGGCGCGATACCACTCGCAGACCTTGGGCAAATAGAGGATTTTGCTCTCGCGATCGTAGCTGACCGTGTAGTCGACTGTGAGTGCCGTGATGTGGTCGAGTTGGCACTCGAGATCTTGCGTCGTGAAGACCATGAGGAAATTGGTACAAGATTTGGTCAGGCAGTTGAGCGCAAAGTTGACACGGAAATCGCCCTTGGTGAGACGGAGCGGTGCGCGGTCGTCACTGTCGTGGATTTTGGGGATCACGAGAAAGGCGTACGCCAGTTTCAGCGACGCCATGGGCACGCGAATAAGACCGTGCTCGACTTCGGCGATCGCAACGTAGAGACCACCAATGTTGTAGTTGGCGCCGTTGAAGAATTTACTCCAGTGGCTCTTGGACTTGGGCAGAAAGCCCAGCAGGCTCGCGTGGATAAGCATGAGATGGTACAGATTCAGCAAAAAGACTTTCCGCTCGTTCTCATTGTCGTCTTGGAGGATGCGGTCGAGCTTGATCCACTTGAGCATGCCCACGGTATCGAGAAACCCGAGAAAGTCACGCGTCGAGTACTCGGCGAGGCGGTCTCGTTGGAGGCGAATGGCTTGGCGTAGTGCTGCTGCGACAATAGCGTTGGGATCCGAAAGATCCATTGGTGGGGACAAGCTGCTGCTACTACCACGGGCGGCGGCAGCGGTGGAATGGTGGTGGCACATGAAAAAGTCGCACCGGTCATTGAGCACATTCCGCTTGGCACCTTTCGACTTGGATCCCGTGTCGGTCGCAAAGCTCTCGATGCTCACGCGCTGACAGGACGAAAGCACGGGCCGCTTGAGCACACCGTCCATGGACGACCCACGGGCTTCAATCTCGGCCTTGATTGCGTGACTCCACTGCTCACGATCTTCAGCAGAGGCAAAGGCCACGTGGTGGCATCGCTCGATTGTCACGACGCGCAGCCAAAATAGTTCGGCTCCTCTCTCTGTCCCCGCATCTTCGTCCTCTGTGACGGCCGCACCACCACACGAGACGTCGCCTTCCAGCAAAAGAATCGCATCCAGCGAGACTGACCACGCGGCCGACGATGTCATCATGCGGAAGAACCGCAGCACGCGTTGGTACTTGTCAATGGTCACCCATTCGTTTCGCCAAGACGTCGGCGAGATCGCACGTACGATTTGGTGGGCCGCGTGGAGCAGTTCCTTGGTCGGCGGATTGCTGCCGCTGCTGTTGTTGGATTCCAGATCCGAGAGCACGTTGACCGACGAGCCAAAGCTGTTTTTCCGCACAAACGCCGACGCCAAGAACGGCCATTCCACGCCAAGCGAACTGTTCTTGCGTTGAAGGATCTCGAGCAAGGCGGCCTGCGCCTGGAGCACGAGGGTCGGGTCGTGCTTTGTGTTGGCACCATTGTGTATCGCGAGTTGCGTGAGCTGGTACTCGAGAAACTGGCGTTCGTCGTCGGTTTTCGCATACCGACTCTGGTGAGACTTGACCGAGATGGCTTCTTCCAGCGTCTTGGCCTTGCCGTTGTTCGCAAAGACACTGGTCCCACTGCCACTGCGGCCACGACCATTGCCGCTGCCGCGACGAACAGGCGTATACGTCAGCTCGTGCTCGACCGAGGACAGCGGAGAAAACGCAGCGACCGCTGGGAGCAGCACGTCATAGGCGCGGCCATTGGCGAGCTCACGAACACGGAACGTATAGCCGACGCGTCGCTCTGCGTGGGCAGGCGACGAACTAAAGTACTCGAACCACACTGGGATACTGAATGCATACTGGCTGAGCTGGGCCTGCATCTCGGTCTGCTGAATCGCGACTACGCTCTCGTACGGGTCCGGTAAGCACGCGTTGTCGGACTCGTCTACTTCATCCACGATTTCGTATTCGTCTTGCACCTTGTGGCTGAGCTGGAAGCAGAATTTGTACTCTTTCGCACTCCACGAGTGGACCAGCTTCTTGGCGTCGGCTTCGCTGTTGGGGTCCATGCCTGGCTGCGGTTTGAGGCTATAGGCGCACAACCGGAGCGGCATGTCGCCCCAGAACGTACGCAGCTCCGTGTCTTTCATGCCCGGGAGTCCGTTCACGCGCCACTTGGCAAAGTCGATGAAAAAGCTGTGAAAGTGGAACGAGTACGTGTCGCTCGTGTTGTACTGGAACATGGGCAGGCCGGTTTTGCGGCGCACGGCCATGGCCTCTTTCGATTCGCCAAAGTCGGCCGTGCCCAGCGCCGGCGGCTTGTCACCGGGCGGGGTGACCACAAACTGGTCGACGGCCGTGTACAGTGGGAAGCAAATGTGCGGAAGCTCTTCGTCTTGCGGATGTTTGACGGCGGCTGGGAAGAGCTGGCCAAAGCTGCAGTGGATGCCACGCACGAGCGACTGCAGCACACTGAGAATGATCTTGGTGAGCCCGCCCGTGAAAAAGCCGAGGTTCATACTGCGCGGCACTTCGCCGCCAATGTACAAAATACCCGAGGGCACTTTTTTGAACTGCACTTGGAGCTGCACCCAAAAGAGCCGCCGCTTGCCGGCAAAGAGCTCCATGTATTTCATAGGCGTCGGCTGGTCGGCGCGCTGCAGCAGAAAGAGCAGGCGGCCCTTTATAAATTCGTTTTCAAACTCGTACGGTTCCAGCGAGTTGGGCTCGACAATGTAGTCGAGGACGTTTTGGCTGTTTTCGGGCAGCGCCTGCGGCATGCCGTCGCGCGTGACGCCCACGTTGGTCACGCGCAAGGATGGTTGTGCGTGCGTGGCGTTCTTGACCGCGATGATGCGCGACCGCCGCCTTGTGGGGGCGCCTGGCGAGCCCAGTGGTTTGCTGTTGGTAGGTGCTGAAGCCGCTGCCGTCGGAGAGAGCGGCTGGGTCTCGCGCGTCATGGATGGGGATCGTGAGGCGGCGTGTTTCTCGGCCAACTCGTCGCTGGCCCCCGGCAGCATCGATCGGCACTGGTCGAGCCGTGACTGGAGCGACTGCCAGAGCTGCGAGTCGCGCCGTTCGGGACTGGAAAACTGCTCCATCACGACGTAGGCGCCGCCCAGCATCACGAGCGGATACAGCACCTTGGACAAGTACACGAGCAGCCCAGCAAACGCGAGCGTCGAGGTCGCGACGACGGCGAGCTGCGATTCTCTGGACATGCTATCGGCACGTGCCGTTGTCGCTGCGGGTGCCAACCGCGAGGATGGTGTGTCGGCGGCTCGCGCGGCTGTTGAGGGCTGTGCGTGACGGCGATTGGCCGCTATTTCCGCGTGCGCTGTGGTCGGTATGGTAGCCATGTTGGAGGATTATATACAGCGAGCGCGAACGCGAGCGATTTCTCCTCAGACGCCGAGAGAATTGAGATAGAGCGATAGAGATCTTTTGGGCACGCGTAGATACACTCTGTTGTCCAGAGACAATGGAGAGGAGCGCGAAGAGAGCGGAGGAGCAATGGAGCCCGTCGCCTTGTCAGGTAACACAGTCTGCAACTGTCGTGGGCACACTTTTTGTGACAGGCAATCGAGAGGACGATCGGCATAAACGAGCACTTGATTGGATGTAAATCAGATTTGGAGAGCTGGGATTGGTCAAAACCTGTTTGAAGAACCGTTGTTCAGTCTTGTTACGGTTTCTTATCATGGTGTTTATGATCTGTTGGCTCTGGACTCGAATGGGTTCAGTTCTGCCATCGTTATGGGACGGCCGTGTCTTTGCGATACCCACACATTTCTGCCGGTATCGAGTCCTCGCAAAGTGCCATGATGGCAGCGTCATATCCGTTCTAACGCACTACAAAATCGTTGGTTGCAGGTGTGTTGGCGAAGAAGAGAAAAGATACGTCACGTCGCTTGCCAAGAATGCGATGGCCTCCCACGCTCCAGATCGTCTTGGGATTTGTATCGGGAGATGGGAAACAGTCCCTCTCCAAATCATGTCTGTCCTATTGTAGACAGTCCGTGCCTATATTAGTACCCACCCAATTATCCACCACCTAAGAACAGGTAGGTGATTGGGTATTTATTTTGCTTCCTCCCCCTCCATTTTTCCCGCGCGCGCGCATTTCCTTTTCAAAGCAAATCCTCGGCCAGGTCCCCCTCCTGCTCTAACTGCCCATTTCCATTCCACGACGCCCCCGAACCATTTCCCCTAGTTACATTAATATGAGTGGAGGTTCCATGGACGCACTGCTGGAGGCGGCCACCGTGTCGACTGCGTCGCCTTCGCTTTCCCACGCGCCAACGCCCGCACCCGCCAAGCCGTCGCCGTCGTTTCTCTCGCCCGCGCCAGCGACTGCGACGGCGCGGGACCTCTTGCAGCGCACGCTCAGCGAAGGCGCGCGCAAGAAGCAGCATTCGCAGAAGCGCAAGTTCGTGGACCGCCATGGGAATAACAATACCACCAGCGACGCGACGCCCACGATCCTCAAGCGCAAGAAGAAGCTGCTGATTGGCGACACGCCGCAGTCAGCCACGAGCAAGCACCGACAGAGAGACAGCAGCGTCGAGTCGATCCGCGGCAAAGAGAACGAACCGAATGGCAAGGTTGTCGCCACTTCCAAGGCGGGCGTAGACAAGCCGCGCAAGATAAAGTTGGACGGCAACGAGACGGCGACGCGACGACTCGAGTTTGTGGCCACAACGCCCAGTAAGCCCGCACAGAAGAAAGCGAGAAAAGAGTCCACGCCCGAGTCGTCGTCGTCCGCATCGTCGTCGGAAGATGACGACGAAGACGAAGATAATGGCCATTCTTCGGCTAGCAGTGATGAATGCGAAGTCTCTTTTGACACGGTGACGGTCGGCAAAGTGCGCATCGTGCGCGAGGCCGTGCCTTCTCACGTCTCAACCGCTTCAGCTGCGTCGTACGGATCGACAACACCTATCGGCCTCGAGTACCAGTTTGCCGTCTCGTCGACCGTGTCCTCCATTGCTGTCGCGCCAAACGGCAAGTTCTTGGTTGTCGGGTTTTACAACGGCACGGTACGGGGATTTTTTCGAGTATGATTCTTATTGGTGCAGGAGCTCATATTGTATTACCTTGTAGATTTACCTGTATCCGTTGACGCAAGACTCGCTCCGCTACCGCCATGGTGTCATGCTGGACCAGATTTCGGCGCGCGGCATCTACACGCAGCTCATGGTGCGCGTGTCGTTGCCCGACGACGGCAAGTATATCTTTGCTGGTGTATACCGAGGCTCGACCGAGATTCGCGCCTTCGAGGTTGATAGCATCGAGCTGCCGTCTTTGGAACGACTCGCCCAGGTCGCGACCGCGAGGAGCACCGACGACGAACACTCTGGTGGCGAAAGCGACAACGAAAGCGAAGGCGCCAGCGCTACGACAGCCCATGCGATAACGCACACGTACTCGGACGCCAAGCTCAAAGGGTTCAGCGACGTAAAGAGTGTGGTTCGAACTTCCAACAACAAGACAGAATACCATTTGCTGTGCGGGCTCGGCATTAAGAACATCCACTTGTGGCGGTTTTTCCACGACGACACGGCAAACGCGTGGGCGTGGGAGTGCATCTTTGACAAGCAGAACAACGGCATCTCGATCGAGATGCTGTGCTTCCATCGTAATATCGACCACCAGATCATCGCCAAGTCGGAGCACCAGAACATTCGTGTTTGGACCCTCGAAGAAGATGCAGTCTCTGGCGCACTTAAGAAGAAGTCACACGTCGACATCAAGCAGAGCGTAGACGCGACCGCAGTGTATGGTGACCACGCTTACGGCGGTGGGGAGACCCTGGCGTTGATTGACCTGCGGTCATCCAGCCGGATGGAGTTGGACTTGCCGCTTTCCGTGAAGGAACAGGAAGCCAAGCAAGCCAGCGCTCGCATGAACGTAGGTGGTACCCGTATCACTGCCTCGTTGCGAGGACGACGCGGCACACGAGGAAGAGGATCCGCCGACGATGCCACCAACGGCCAGCGGTTGATGCGGATGGTGAGCCAAGTCGCTGGGCAAGATGGTGCGCCGTTCGTCGTCGGCATGTGCACGGACGGTTCCGTTTTCATGCATCGGCCTCAGCTCGAGACAATGGGTCTGGCGACTCCGCTCGAGTACGTGGAAGGATACGAGCAGTACTTCCAGGACCCATCGCTGAGCTTCCAGGAGAAATTCTCGGATCTCACACGAGTGAACACTAGCGGCCAGATGGCGGTGCTGCCGCTGCCAAAGACGGAAAGAGAAGATTGGATGGTGGTCGCGGCCAATGCCAGCCAACTATTGGTGCGCAGCATGGACACCTTCCTCCATCGGAACCAGCAGAAGCACGAACACGTGCGTGCCAAGCGCGGACTCGGTACTAGTCTCCGCGAAATGGGCAACAACAACTCCAGTTCGGAAAGCGACATGGACGATGACAGTTCGTCGGACGAAGAGATCATTATACGGAAGCCGGCGTCTCGTGTGTCTCTGAATCCGACGCAGGAAGCGAAGCTAGAAAAGCAATCAGTGAAACTCGATGGGCGACAAGAGGAAGTGAGTGACAAGTCCCCGGAAGCTGTGATGGCCAAGCCTGAGAAACTACCGAAGGTCAACAAAGCGCCGCCAACATCGTCCTGCAAGGACCAAGCCTCCTCGACCAAGCCGTTGTCCGAGCAGATCGGGAAACCGCTCCCTCTTGCGAGAATCCAGTCTCAGAGCAGCGACGAACTGGCAGACAGCAAGGCAATCGCTCTCGTCTCTACGCCCGTTCGGACTGAGCGTTTCAATCCAAGGTCACTCGCGGTCCCGTCTCCGGTTGTTTCAATCTCGTCACCGTCTGCCTCATCCAATCCAAACACCCCCGAGCGTATCAAGCAGCTATCGGAAGCCGACCGGCGGGCTCTTGTCGTGAACGACCTTGAATGGACCCCTCCAGCAGGGGCACAGACGGAGAGTCGGACAGACAATCAGTTCGCCGAGGGAAAGTCCAAAAATGACGCCGAGAGTCAAGACCCGAATCCTGTTGCCACAAAGCGTGGTCGCTCGATGAAGCGGAAACCAGGAAAACGCTCGAAGGGCGTCGCCCAGGCACTGTTTATGAACGACGAGCCGCAGTCGACCGAAAAGGAAGATGCTCCATCCACTCAGACAAGCCTGAAAAGACCATCTGAAGATCTACTGGAAGGCGAGCCGGAGACGAAGAAGCATGCAGTTGATGCCGCCGATGCAGACGCAACCGCACCTGGTTGCGACGATGATTATTCGGACGTGGAAGCCGAGTGCGAAGAGATCTTTTCACTCACGCCTCTGCTGTCGGATGGTGGATCGCTTCTCGCAGCGGCGATTTATCAGTACAGCCCCAACGAGCCAGCAGCCAGCGCACTGTCGCGAAACTTCAACGCCGACGAGATTGAGCTGATGATGCGGTTCTCCAGCCAACTGGAACGACTCAAGCGTAGCTATGCGATGGATCGCGAGCGTGTGATGCGCCAATTCACGATCACCGAGTGCGACTGCGGTGCGAAGAAAAAGGCGGTTTCGACGATGGCAAAGCTCAACTGGCGAAAGCAGGTCGCGAGCGAGGCCTCCAAGAAGAAGCATATGAAGCGCCGCCAAAAGAAGCTGCTCGCAGCTCGGCTGCGCGAGCTCCACACAAATTACGAGGCCAAGCTGGACGACATTCAGATCATTCAGCGGCTCGAACTGCAGGCTTTCACGGCACGACAGGAATTCCAACTTCTTGCCTCGCAGGTATAGAAGACGCGCCGTGAAATCCTGAACAAGGGAGTATTAGATGTTGCTACATATGGAATGTATATCATTAGCCGACGCTACTCGTCCTGGTCGGGTTCTTGCGCGTCATCCATGGCAAGAATTTGCAAACTAATCTCCATGAGTTGTGCCTGCGTGTGCAGATCCGAGAACCGCAGCGAGAGCAAGTCCATCGCACTCATGGCGTCATGGTCAGCCGCGCCGTTTTCCGCGTTATTTGCTGCGGGCATTTTCGGGTACCGCTGGCTAAAGTGCGTGAGGATCACGTGCTTGGCGCGCGCTTTCTTGCCAACCGCCAAAGCCTCGGCGGTCGTGGAGTGGTCTTTGTGCTTGGCCTCGGCCGTCATCGAGTCGTCAAACGTGGCCTCGTGGATCATCAGGAACGCGTCTTTGGCCCTTTGCGCGACGTCGTCGCTCGGGCGGCAGTCGCCCGAGAAGCAAATCTTGAGCGTGCGTTTCCACTGAAAGACTACGGCAAACGCCTTGAACGCGTGCTTGACTGGCACGCTTTCGAGCTCGGAAATGTCGAGCTCCTCGTCGAGCCACACGCGGATCGGCTTGGTCGCAGCGATCGACTCTTGGAAATTCTCGTCGTGTTCGTGGAAGCACGCACTGTCGACAAACGTGTACTTGCCGACAATCGACGGGTCAATGCGGGCGTACTCGGTGAGCCAGTACTGCACGGGCGGCGGGCCAATGATGATCACGGGCTCGTTATCGTCTCCATCGTTCGATCGAAAACTCAGGAACCGCACAATGCCGAGGTGATGGTCGGCGTGGTTGTGGGAGATCCAAATGAGCTTGATCTCTTGCACTAGCCGGCGCAGTTCCACCAAATTGCCGTTTGTGTACCGGTACATTTGCCCGAGACTGCCCTCGCCAAAGTCGAGCAGCACACCATTACTCTTACCGTCGCCCTTGGGGAGCTGCAGGTAAATGCCCGTGACGTTTCGATACTTGGACGGGATCGCACAGCCCGTGCCCAGAAACGTGATGCGTCCATTCAGTTCGTCCGTGATGCTCGCGTCGGCCGCAAGCGGCTTGGTCTGCTCACGGAACGGCGCCATGCTCGTGTGGATCTCGTTGAAATCGACCCGCGAAAAGCACTGCGTCGTATCAAAGCCCCGGCGCACGAGCGGCACGAGCACGTACTTGAGCATGCTCTCGCCCAGCACGGTGCGTTTGCTTGAGAACGCCAGTTGCTCCTCTCCAAGAAGTTCACGCGACAGCGGCGTCTCGGCGTCGCGCAACTCATAGTCGTTGCTGGGGAATGCGTGCGGAAACACATTGTGGAGCTGCGCCTGCAGTTTGGCCGACGAGCGATAGCCCGTCTTGCCGGCACACGCATCGTGGTGGAGCAAAATGTGGTCAACGTCGGTGCCAAACGCGGCGGCCCAGGCCGCGTACTGCGGGTGACGCAGCACCGCGGGGCTCGCGAGGTGGTACACGGCCAGCAGCTGGGTCGGCGGCGGCGTTGTATCGTCTTGCCACTGGTACCGCTCGAAAACGGACGAGCCCACGAGCTCGTCGACAAAGCTGAGGGCCGGACACGCGACGATCGCGACGCCCGACGCGGGCAGCGACGCCGAGACGCAGTCGGCCGAGCGCACGACGCGGCCGTCGAGCAGTGTCACGTCGTTGCCCTTGTGGAGCTGGCCAAAAAATGCACCTTTCGGCACGCCCAGTGCTGTGGCCTTTTCGACCAAGAATTTGCCGCGCTGCTCGGGCGTCTCGACCACGTAACTCACGGCGTCGTTCGCGCCTTCGGTCAATTGCTGCTCGGCATTGAGCTTGCGCTTGTGGCCGGCGCGCGCACGCATCGGGACCGCAATCACACGGACCTCGTCATCGGCATAGACGGGTTTGGTCTCTGCAGGGGACGCCACGAGATCATGCGACTCGAGCTGGAACTGCGGGCGGTACAAAAAGAACCGAGTCGCGTGCATGAACTGTTTGGTGCCTTCGGGTCCGTAAATGTGGAGCGCGTCCTTGCCAGCGTCCGAGACTGTGAGGATCATGCCGGGCAAGCCACCGAGTGTGTGCGTGCGCAGCTCGGTGAGAAAGACGTTGCGCAGCTTGGCGAGTCGCACGTGGTGCTCCATGCACATGCGCTGCGTGCCGTCGCCGACGTTGAAAAGGAGGCGCTGCGTCTCGGTCGTGACCATGAGCGACGGCGCCATCTCAACCGAGGCCACGCCCAGCACCTGGACGTGCACGACCATGTGAGCCGGAAGGGAAGTGAGACTGAAGCAAGAGTGCGAATAATATGGGAATGGTGTGGGCGCGCCCACCCGAAAAATGGCAAGAGCCATTGGTGTGTACAGTGAGAGACAGATCAGTTATAGGAATTTGAGAGTGAAGGTCGGGTTCAGGTGCAAGATGGGTACAGAACAAACCAAGATATCTTTTCTGGTGAGTTTTGGCCAATGTTAAGACCGAGTGAGGGTCGAACGGAAGTGTATCCATGTGCAGAGAGACCAACGTACCGAAAAGATCCCTTTTGTTTGCCTCCAGCTCCTCAGAGGACAGAGTCGTGGTGCTGCGCAGAGAGCTGACGTGGCGAAAGAAACGGCATGCCAACAACCCAATGCATAGGATCGCCCGGGATGAAAAGCTAAAAAAATCCAATATAATATTCATGGAAACCAGAGACTATTAGAAGCTCCACTCAATCAAGAACCCTACGTAATGCACACCAGAGGCGATGCACGCGGTGGGCGCTTACACGGACGGCATGCATCCGTACACGCCGGGTGTGACATAGCCGCACTTGGAATCACTGGCGAGGTCGTCTTGCATGGCCGGGCAGTTGCCGAATTGGCTACCGGCACACACGGGATGCACTGCGCAGTAGGTGCCTTTGCTCATGACGCTGACCGGCGCATTGCCCTTGCTACTGCCAGCGCAGTTACGCACGGCCGGGTAGACGACACTGTTGCGAATGTTGGTGCCGTTGAAGGGCTTGCAGCCGTACTGTCCCGTGCGCGTAATGATATCGCAGTACGCCCCCCACGGCAAGCCGCCCTGGCTGCCGGGACAGTTGCCCGTCGCGCGGTACGCGACGCAGGCTGGCTCGGGTACGCAGTAGATGGGCACGATGCCTTCCACGCTCATGGGCGAGCCGCCGTTCGGGCACGAGCTGGTCATAGAGGCCACAGGCGACGGCGCTGTGGTCGTGGTTGTTGGAACAGGGACTGGTGTTGTCGTCGTGGTTGTCGACGCGGGGACTGGTGTTGTGGTTGTGGTCGTGGGACCAGTGGTTGGCGTCGTAGTCGGAATGGCTGTGGTCATGATGCCGACCTTGCAGCCGTACACGCCCGAGGCGACCACGCCACAGTAGGAGCCGTCCTTGAGTCCAAATTGCGGACCGGGACACGTGCCCGTGCTCACGTCGGCCATGCAGATGGGTCCCTTGCTGATACAGAAAATGCCAGCAATGCCCTCGACACTCATCTCGTACTCGCCGTTGGCACACTGTGAGCCGTCGATCGCCGTCGGCACGGGAGGCGACGCTGGCACGGGACTCGTCACAGGGGCACTTGAGCTTGGGCTGCTTGGTGTAGAAGTCGCCACTGTCGTCGTGGCTGGGGTCGTGGCGCTTGTCCCGAGCGACGGTGCTGGCGTGGCCACGACCGGACTGGCGCCGCCAACGCTGGGCTTGCAGCCATAGACGCCAGACGAGACCACGCCACAGTACGCACCGTTGGGCAAGCCGAACTGCGGACCCGGACACGTGCCCGTGCCGAGTTCGGCCATGCAAATGGGGCCCTGGCTCAAGCAGAAAACGCCCGGCACGCCCTCGACACTCATCTCGTACTGGTCAAAACGGCACTGCGAGCCGTCGGTCGCCGTGGGCACGGGAGGCGACACGGGCGCGGGCGTCGTCGCCGGACCCGTGGGCGTCGGGTCGTCGTTGATATCCATCGTCCCCATGACGGGCCCGGCTCCGAGCGGTGTGGACGTCTGAATAGACTTGGCGTCCAGTGTCTTGCAGCCGTACACGCCCGTGGCGACCACGCCGCAGTAGGATCCAAAGGGCAGCCCCGGCTGGATGTCAGGACACGCGCCCGTGCGAATGTCGGCAATGCAAATGGGCGACTTGGTGACGCAGAAAATGCCGTTGACACTCTCGACACTCATCTCGGACTGTCCGGCAGGGCACGTCGCAAAGGCGGCGACCGAGCCAAGCGCCAGCGCGAGTGCAAACACGAGAGGGCGAAACATGTCGGGGCTGTGGAGCTTTTGTAGTGGTGCTGGGGTGCTGGATAGTTGGGGAATGCGATGCTCGAAGGATTTCCAGCTCGGACCAACGACCCACCTCCTCTCTATGGATGATAAGTCCTGCTACAGCGCGCTACGTCGCGTTGCTCTTGTTTGCGACGTGGGAAATGAGATGCACGCAGAGGATCTTGCACCGCAAGCCCTTGCGTATCAAAGTCGTGGTGATGGAGTTAGGGATCTCATGGCCACCTCTCACTGTACTCCACATGTGCAGACGGAAAACTCTACTATATGTGGGCCGCCCTGTTTATCGATTCCGTAGGACTGCGAATGTACAAACCCAAGTGGTCTTTTCTTATCGTTCGAATGTGCTCCATGAGACGATGACAGGGGAATGGAATAGATGATGAGATGGGTACATATCTCACCCCGAAAAAGATCCCGATTCTGAACTCTTCCGTGCGAGCCAGAGAGAGTGAGATCTGTCTGAAGGTCATGTGGGCGTGCTGGTGATTGATCTATACGACTTATTTGATAGCGTTGACATACCACTACTATAGTGTTACCATCTACCCTCGCCAGATAGACCCGCTAGAACGTATCCCGTCGACGGTATTCAAAACAACTTACGTGTTGGAAGCAAAAAGAAGAGTGGTAAAAGATCGTGAGGATGGCAAAGACACGATAATCTAATACACGGCGCTGTCTTGAGAGGTCTCCGGTCACTAAAGGCGTCATTACGGCACATGTGCTGCGTGGACTTTTAGACTCCAAAATGCTCGGGTAAGGTGAAGGATTCGGTGGCTTTGTGTACAACGACACATAGCAGTTCGGCCATTTCGGACCCTGCAGTAATGCTCATTGGGGAAATGACGAGAACATCTAGCGCTACACAGAGATGCCATTGTGTGCTTCACATTGAGGGATGCAAAGTGATCTGATGGTTAGTCCTTATGAGCGAGCCAATGTACATGCTCTTGCTGGGCCGTGCCACGATCGGATCGTTACGTGCGAACCGCTCGGAATGGAGTCCAGTCGTTACGCACCTATTTTTTTTTAAGCATTCGCATCAGTTACCGACTTGCCCGTGACCTTAAGAATTCTTGTTGGTCGACATCATTTGGCCTATCGTAGACCTGAGCTCTCCCATCAACAAGCTCCTCGTCGCGATCCTCCTGTGACCTTCATTAGACACTGCGACGGTACGACACCTGTCCGTTGTTTACGTGGGATTTAGCTAAAAGAACGTTCGCATGCTGTTCTCCAGTGGGCAACGGATCGACCTCGTACATGAGATGCTGTGGCCGTACCACAGCACTTATTCTTATCTCCTCTAGTCCCTACCAGGCCTTTTGAGTGTGAAAGGGGGAGTCTATCGTCTCATGTGGGATCGTGTCGAGCCAACGCGAACGTTTTTCCAATGAAAAGTCACCCATCAGGACGACGCACGCCACGCTCATGCGGAAACGGACTGGAGCTGCTGAGCTCGTTTCCTACGACCAGCTCTTTTCTCTCTCTCTCCCCCCCCAATCCTCACTCGCCAAACTTCCAAGCGACTCCAACCCACCCCACACGCACCATGTTCCGCCCCGTGCTTCTCGCATTGCTTCTCGCCGTCTCGTCCGCGCGCGCGTTCGCGCCGTGCACTGGCGGCCAGTACGAGATGAGCGTCGAGGG
>JAADVC010000382.1:0-22574 GCA_023334575.1 Pythium volutum
CACTAGTGTTTGTACAGTTCTGTACATACCACCGATGAGATGAGCAATGCACATCATCTACTTGACGCGAAAGCACAGATGGGGCAGGGCGAACGGCATCAAATCGGTTGCAGTTCGGTCTGCGACCTTTAATATGTGATACCGTGATACGATCGGAGACCATCAGGTTATACGTATGTTGACCCATCGTCCACGAAAACGGCACTATTACGAACTCCTGTGAGAACGTATATGTGGGTGTGGTGCTGATGGACTTCAGAGCACCGGCAAAGCGTCCACTCAACACTCATTGCCATTGTGGTCAACAATCCCCAACACCGTTTGCTTGAAGTTCTTGAGCGTCGGGATTCCTGATCACGAGCGGATCAGACCTGCTCTTCCTGGATCTGCTCGATGCATGGAAAGAGCGATAGGCCACCACCACACAGCAGAGCCGTCGTGGTGGTTGCAGTGTTCAAGATCAAGACGTGTATGCCTCACACTTTCGGGTCTCCGATCTCCACGTCGACCCCCCCGAATTGCGAGGAGCAAACGTGCGGATTTGAACTGGGGGAGGACTCGCACGCCACTCCACAAATTGTCTCCCCATCACTTCAAACTCTGCAAGAAGACAATGCCATCGTGGTCCTCCACGGGACGCCACGGGGTGACGAAGGGGGTCAACTCATCATATCGACCATAGTTATTACTAGTAGTTACTGTAGTCGAGTCGCGTGTGCGACTCTACCACTTCAACATGTCGGAAACCCTTGACGCTGGAGACAACGGCAGGTTTTTGTCAGGATCCCCATCTTCAAATCCCACGGCAGCAATGCATCGCTGCCCACGCCCAACCGATCAATCCATTTGGAACACCTCGTCCAAAAACTTGAACTCGCAGTGGACCCGACGGATCCCCATAGGATTTGCGTGATCACTCTCTCCTCGTGGAAGGGGTGATTGCTCTTATTGTACGCTTGATTCGATCGGATGGACAGAGTCCATGCAACGCCTGGGTGGCGTATCGACAGCGACAGCAAGTACAAGCACATGAAGGGAAGACGGTTCGACAGAGTGAGTGGTCCTCACTCGACTGGACGGCGGTTGTCCACACATCACTGCCTGCCACCCGTGGCGGTTCGACTCGACAATGCTGTACAGTACTTCAACATCTCGGTGGCATGGACAGATCGTGAAGCTTTGAACGGCATTACCCCATCTGCACATCCCATGCTCAACGGGTTGTATTGTATAGGACTCTTAACTGTAGTGGAGTCTCTGTATTCACATGACGTTGAGTATGGTGACCACTACGGTCCATACAATCGCCGTCACGACCTGCACGCCAGTCCACGTTGCGCCACTGCATCCGCACCGCGCGGCCGCGACCCGCAGTTCGTCCGTGTGGTCGTTAAAGTACCCACTGAGTCTCTGGGCCGCGTCAAACGCCGCGTCCTGTGGTGCGTACACGTTGTCGCACTGCTTGTACAGCGCGTCAATGAGCGACTGGCACTTGGGCGGACACACGGCCGACGTCGGAAAGCAAAAGAGACATGAGCCGTACGCTGAGCCATTGCCCTCGGCCGTGAGCTGCTCGACTGCAAACGCGCACGGCGCCCACGACGCGCCCGCCGGCGTCGGATTCGGAAAGTCGCTGGTCGCACGCGCCGTCGAGACTGCCACTAATAACAAGAGCAGAAACTTCATGACTGGGAGAGAGAAAGAGAGATGTGGAAATATAGGCTTCCCCACAAGGGTGGGTGTCAGGCCAATCAATATAAATAGGGCAGAGGGCGAAAACGCAAACGTGCATTTTTGAGGTTAGCGAATATGGACCGCCCTACGTGGTTCTCTACGGTGGATCTCAGATCCCAGATCCTAAATGCAACATGCCACGACTCGAAGCGACGGCCTGGTGCTGAGACACACACTAGAGCTTTTCTTTTCCTCTGTGCTTGTTCTCCAAACTCTGGATTCCGGCTTAGTAGGATCGGCCCCAGAGGATCCAGCACGTCGCCGGCTTGCCGCTCACAAAGCACTTGAGCCCGTCGGCAATCTTGTCTTCATTGTGCTCGAAGGGGATGCACAGCGTCTTGGCCGCGGCACTCGTGGCCGTGTTCTCGGCCTCTTCTTCGAGCCCCATGAGCGACAGCGACTCTTCACGCGACTTGGTCTTGACCGTCTCTTCCCACTCGGTCTCATTACAAAACGGCGTGAGCACCATGCACCCTTCTTGGAGTGCCGGCACAAAATCCTTCCATTCAGTCACCTTCTTGATACGCGAGTCACGCTCGGCACGCGCACGCGTGAGCATGTCCTGTTGGATCTGCTCGAGCAGCACGGGGATCTTGGTCTTGAGGTCGGCAATGGGCATGTCGACCTTTTCGCCCGTGTCACGACGCACGACGCGGACCTGTTCCTTGACCAAATCTTTCGGGCCCAGTTCAAAGCGAAGCGGCACGCCCTTGAGTTCCCAGTGGTTAAACTTCCAGCCGGGCGTGTACACGCGGCGCTTGTCCGACTCGATGCGAATGCCAGCGTCCGAGAGCAGCTCGGTGATCTCGTCACACTTGGCAAACATCGCATCAAGCTCGTCCTTGTCCTTGAACGGAATGGGTACGACTACGACCTGCGTAGGCGCCACCCGCGGCGGCAGCACCAATCCCTTGTCGTCGCCGTGGACCATAATCATGACGCCAATCGATCGCGTCGTAAAGCCCCACGAATTCTGGTACGGAATGAGCTTCTTACCGTCTTCGTACTCGGCCGCAATGCCAAACATGCGGCCAAAGTTTTGCCCCAAGTGGTGCGACGTCGCCGCCTGGATGCCGCGGCCCGTCGCGGGGATAAAGCCTTCGATCGTGGTCGTATAGTCGGCCCCGGCGAACTTTTCCTTTTCCGACTTCACGCCCTTGACCATGGGCACGGCCAGCAATTCCTCATAGGCACGCGCGTAAAAGTCGAGCACTTGGCGCACTTCCGTGTCGGCCTCGGCCTTGGTCGCATGGGCCGTGTGGCCCTCTTGCCATAGGAATTCCCGCGTGCGGATAAACGGCGTCGGGTTCTTGAATTCCCAGCGCACGACATTGTTCCACTGGTTGAGCTTGAGCGGCAAGTCGCGGTGCGAGCGAATCCAGTTCTTGAACGCCGGGTACATGATCGTCTCACTCGTGGGACGGACCGCGATCGGTTCCTTGAGATCCGAGTCGCCCGACTTGGTGACCCATGCGACTTCCGGAGCAAATCCTTCCAAATGGTCTTTTTCCTTTTGGAGTTTTTCGGCCGACACGAAAATGGGAAAGTAACAATTCTTGACGCCAATCGATTTGAACTTGGCGTCCAAGAATTGCTGCACGCGTTCCCAAATCTCGTACGAGTAGGGACGCAAAATGTAACACCCGGAAATGTCGTAATAGTCAATCATGCCCGACTTGGTGATCGCGTCCGTGTACCAGTCGGCAAAATTCTCCTTCTTGGACGCCGACATGCCCTCGTTCGTCTTGTTTTCCGTCTTCTTGGCCGGGGCCGCCGCCTTGTCGGTCGCCTTCTTGGGCTTTTCCCCAGCGGACTTTTGCTCGGCGTCGGCCGCCGACACGGTAAAGTCGACGACGACCGGCGCGTGGTTGTGGTGCGTCACAAACTGCACGAGCGCCGCGGGCGTGAGCGACAGCGTCTGGTCATTACGCAGCGGGTGGCAGTGGACCAGCGACGCGTCCAGAAGCGACTTGTCGAGCACGAACCGCACGGCGGTCTTGGTGTCGTGGAGCACACAGAGCGGCGAGACCGAGCCCTTGGTGACTTGGAGCGTTTCGGTCAAGACGTCTTCGCCGGCAAAGCGCAAATTGTACTTCTTGCCAATGCCCGCGGCCGCCAACTTTTTGCCCAACAAGTTGGTATCGACCGTCGTCGAGGTCGCGGCCGTGACTAGGAAAAGGCCTTCTTTCTTGTCCTTGAACACAAGGTTCTTGGTGAGCGCGCCGTCCAAGTGGCCAAGCTCAGCGACGAGGTCGTCGACCGTCGGGAGCTCCTTGTGCTCGTGCTTGGTAAAGTCGATGGACAGCGCCGCGAGTGCCTCGAGCACGGCCGCGTCCGCCATATTGTTGGAAAAGTTGGTGGGAAAAAAGTTGGGGAAAAGTTGGTGCGTGGGGAGGAAATGGAAATTCCACGTGTGGGGGGATTTTGTTGGCGTTGGACGGAAGCCCCAGGTCGGCCTTGAGGGAGGGGATGGATCCAACAAGAAAGTGTTGGCGTAAAGGTCGGGTTTGTGTTGGCGAAAGATTGACGGGTTTGGGCTGGATACGGGTTTATCGGAATGGGTTGTCGGTCTATTATGGGTGGGTTTCTGTTGAGGACCCATTCTAGAACGGGTTAGTGTCAGGATGGGTTCGTTTGACCCGTTTTTGGAGGGTGGGTCTTTTCCACGACTGTTCTTGCGGTGACCTGGAAGTGAGCTCGTCATTTTCGTCCGTAAAGGCAAACTTGTGGGTACACTCGAGCTTCTCCGTGCGAAGTGACGCATGGGACCATCACTGACTCTTCCACCTGTCTCTCGTACAGATACTGATGGCACGCCACACGCATATTCTCCTGGCGCTGGCTGCGCTCGCGGTCATTTGGTTCACGGGCGCTGCGGCCGCCGATATCTCCGAGGAGGAGGCGGTGGCCGCTGGGTGTTCACGCGTGTTCACGCGGGAGCTGCGGTATGTGTGCGCCTCGGACGGCACAATCCACCAGAACCCAAGCATCTTCAAGTACCATCAGTGTGTCGGACACCTCCAAGGACGCGAACTCACGCAAATGCCCATGACCCATTGCGACGCAGCATATGACGACACACAAGATCTCTAACACGCAAAGTGGGGATTCTCATTTTGAAGTGTGAAACTATGAGAAACGAAATGCATGTTGGTGTGTGGTAGCGATGCCAGCTAACTCTGTTGAGCTGCGGGCGAGAGAGAAAAGGGAAAATAAAAGGCGGGTGATGGCGCCTATTTCTTCTTCTTGGTCACGCGCTTGACCTTGACGAGCTGCGACGGCGCAACGTCGTTCGCAAAGAGCTTGGACACTTCCAAGCCCGACGTGAACGCATTGTTGAACATGACGCGCTGCTGGAATGCGGCCACAAACGGCAGGAACATCGACACGAACATGATCGGGCCAAACACGAACCAGCCGACGGCGCGATCGAAGCCGCGCGCGAGTGTGCGCACGACAACATGGTTGTGCTTGAGACGCAAGATGGCCACCCACATGAACCAATAGACTGCGACTGCGAGGAGCATGATCAGCTCCAAAACGTTGGTCATCGAGATCGTTGTGAGGCTCATCACGACCAAAAAGATGCCGCAGCAGCTGAGCACAAACTTGGTCGTGCGCAGCTTGCGCTGCTTCATCGTCATCTTCTTGGTCACACGGCTTGCAATGTAGCCGCAGCCAAACAGCAAGATAAAGAGCACGATAATCGCACCCGAGAGTGCGTACGTCGTTGTGGCATCCGTCTTGCGGTTGATCGTCTTCTCACGGCGCGCAAAGTAGATGTTGTACGCGAGTTGCAGGTACAAGCCGATAGAAATGAGCAGGAAACGCGTCTTGCGAATCAACGTGACGAAGCGCGAGCTCCACGTCGAGTGCTCGAAGTACGCGAGTTCACTCTCCCACCAGCCGGACCAACTCTCGGCCGAGTCGTTCGACGTGCGCAGCCAGTTTTGCCAGTCGTTGTAGTCCACAATGATCTTGTCCCAGTCCAGACCACTCGGGTTGAACATGAAGGGCGCCCACAGCCACGTCCCCGCGATGATCCACAGCGAAAACGACATGACACCGTAGTTCTGGTTGGTCGGCAGCACGCACGACTGGTAGTGGTTCGCGTAGCAACGCTTGATCCATTCGATATCGCTCGGCTCGCCATTGTTGTAGAAATCCTTGTCCAACTTCCACGAGCAGTTGCACCATGAAAAGGTGCCGTACCAGTAGAAAAGCATGAGCAAGAAGACCAGCTCCATGCCTCGGTAGAAGTGGCTGAACGCATAGAAGCGGAAGAGCTCTGCAAACTTCTCGTGCTTGATCGTGAAGCCACGACCCGTGGCACGGTACTTGGCACCACCATGGATCAACGTGCGGTCGAAGTAGTTCATGCGCGTACCCATTTGGAACGTGAAGAACAACGGTCCGAGCGTCAGCACGTTCCAGAGAAGATAGGTCAAGCCATGACGGAAGCCTTGCTCCACTCCGACGACAGCAACGACCGGCACGACCAGCAAGAAACCGAACTGGAATGCCCACGACGTGTTCAATGCACCGCCGATGCCGAGACCACCACGCTGCAAGAAGTAGCTGTCCAAGCCGCTCAGCGCCATGTAGACCTTGCCGTAGATGAAGAAGTAGACACCCATGACCGTCATGGTCTGCGTGAAGTACCAGCCCAGGTTACCGTAAAACCAACTGTGCAGGCGGAAGAAGTCAAGACGCGTCGCCATGCGGTTGGCATCGCGAGAGATCACACATTCGCCTGCACCCGACGACAGCTTGGCTTCGAACAGCGCCAATTGTTGCATGCCGACATCACGTCCCTTGCCCACTTGCATAAACTCTTCGTGCGAGACAAGACCGCCACGCAGCGTCGTGTTGAAACCCGCAAAAATATCTTCTGAAAGGTTCACGCCCTTCGACGCCTTAGCTGTACCACCGGTCGTGATAGCGAACATTTTGTCGAAGATATCTGGGTGGCCGTAGTGCTGGCGAACGTGGAACAACGCCAACATACGCTGACCAAGCGAGACGAACGAAAGTTCCTGGATCGACATGAAACTCGCCAAGCTCGAGACCCCACCCGTGAACACGTGCTCGCGGAACCCAATGATCGTCAAGGGATGCTTGTCGTCGTGGCGGTCCATGGTCGACAGCAAGTTGGGCATCTTCAAGCACTCCTCAAAGTAGCCGTCCTGGTTCATGTCGATACACTGTAGCAACTCGCCACGCGAGAAGATGATCGCGTGGTTCTGGTTCTCCGGTTTACCCTCACCGACCATCGGATCACCCGGAAGTTCGACGCGGTAGACTTCGACAATCTTGTCCTCCATCGCTCGAATAAGCACAGAGTAGAACTTCGGCGGTCCTTCCTTCATTTTCTTCGGACCGTCGACGTAGGCGACACGCAAGCCGGGATGTTTCCTCAACAGGAATTCAATATCCTGCGCCTGTTGGCTCTGGTCATCCTTCTGCTTGCCGTAGATCTGGCACGTGCACACATAGTTGAACTTGAGTGCGACAATTTCGCTGAGCCGGACACACTTGTTGCACTGGCAGTCAGCTTGGTGCATCGGCTCGTTCTCTCCAATCTCGAGCCAATGCAAAAAGCGGATGGCTTCTTCGTTGTACATCATACCACGAACCGTACGCGCCAGCGTTTGACTGCGATAGCTTGCCCACAATTGAACCTCTTCGGGGTGCTTCCTGAGGGCTTCGTCCAAGTCCTTAGCCTGGAGGCGCTCTAGCATGTTCGTCCACTCAAATGGGTAGATCGTCTGCAGGTAGAAGACCAACTTGATGTAGTCGTCATTCTGCGTCGTGAGATCCTTGATCGAGTACATAACAATCTCGTTGTAGTACGGAGTCGCGATACTGAGCGAACGAATCTTTCGAATCGGCTTGGCCTCGGGCATGTCCATGAACAACGAGTTGGCAAAGAACCGCAGACGGCGGCGACCTTCATCCGAACGAGGCTCGGCATCGAAGTTGTCTACCGTTAGCAATTGGTACGCACGCGCAACAATGTCAAGAGCCGCTTCATCGTTGACGACCTTCTGGAGTTGCGTGCTGGCGTAATGCTGCGTATCCGCTGGGAAGAAGAACGAGTTCGGTCGGAGGGGAGTCTCGTTAAGCAACTTGACGAGGTTTTCTTGCTTGGACAACACCTTCTTCAGGCAATTCACCACCGCCTCGACCGAGTCGATCACCTTGTACAGCGAACGCTGGAACTTGATGCTTGTCTCGTCGGACTTCTTTGGCACTTCCAGAATCGCCTTCATCATCTGCGCACAAGCCACACGGCACTGGTTCAGGTTGCTCAAGTTGAGGCCCTGCATGACTTGCTTGTTCGCAACCAATTCCTCGATGAAGTCGTAGCACTCATCAAGTTCCCTGTGCTCCTCACCGAGCAAAAGGCGAATGACCTGAGACGAGAACTTGTACGAGCCTACGATGGACTGGACACGCAGATCATCCTTGAGTAGACGCGTGCGCATGGTCGTCTCGACCTTCTCCATCGCCTTCTCCTTCTTTTTCTTCTCTGAGTTCAGCTTCTCATACACCGCATAGCACTCGAGGGCAATATCGATCGATTCGTCCAACTTGCCAGCGGTCAAGAAGGCCGGCGGATACAGCTTGCGTCCGACTGTGTCACCCGAGTCGATGAGGTAGCTGAGCACGTCCAACTCGCGATCGCTAATGATGTCAGCTTCGCGGAGACTCGTCAAACTCCGATTCCACGCCATCGCGAACGGGATCGTGCGCTCAAACTCGGCACCCGAGACGCCTGTGATCGCACCCAGGTGTGAAGCGCGGCTGGCACGCGACGCTACGTCGTCATCAACGGTGGTGGCATCGTCATCGTCGTCGCGCTGCTCGAGCAGGTCGGTGTACTTTTGCGCTTTCACAGTGATGGGCAAGTTGCCTTGCGACATCGAGATGCGCTCAAACTTGCGATCCAGCATCGGCTCGTCATCCTTTTCTGTCGCATCCTTCTTTTTCTTGGATTTCTTTTTCTCCGTCGTGGCTTCTTCGTAAATGTTCGGAACAATCTTCTTGTTGAAAACGCGAGGGATCGACTTGAAGGAAACGCGCAAGATGCGGAACGAGCGGAGCTCACCAATGCGCAGATTAAAGCCCACGAGCGAACCCACGATGACCGACAAAACCGAGTAGAAGATCTGGGCGTCGTACATGAAAACGAAGAACGCCGGAATCCAGAGAAACAGGATGTAGATGAGGTTGTGGAAGGATTGTTGCACCATGAAGTTGGAATACTGGAGGTAGTCGTTTGGATCGGAGTTCCAAATGAAGAGCGATGTCTCGACCAGATTCTTCACCATAAACTGGTAGTCAAACGTCAACTTGATCGAGAACAGCACGAGCCAGAAGCACAAGTAGCGACAGTACGTGCCCATGGGCACGTGCAGAGAGCGACCCACAAAGCCCCCGCCGACGGCCGCAAACATTCGAATCTGGATCTCACAGAGACACGCGAGCATGAGGAACGCGAGGCCGCCGCCCATCGCATACACACCCTTGTCCGTTCGCTTCATGTCGATGAGCCCCATCACGAGATCAATCACACGCGTCGGTTTCTCCAGGAGACTGTTGATGTCGATGCGGCACTTGTCACAGTTGAGATAGCCATCTCCGCCATTTTTGATGATGTCGAGTGCCGCTTTCTTGTACTTCGGGATACAGTTGGCTTGGTTAAACTTGACGGGTGTGACATTGCCGTCGGTATCGATCTGAGTGGCCTCCCCTGATGGCTTAAAGCACTTGTCGATGAGATCGAGGTAGCAGGCGCAACGTGACGAGGTCTTTTCCAGACAGTTCGTGAACGGGATTTCGCGGAGCAACGTTTTGAAGTCCACTGGAAGAGTCTTGAATGTATTTGCGGTACTGTACGTGCTGACGCCCAAGCAGGTCGCAAGCTTGTTCTCCATGCACCCATCTGTTGCTCCATCGACGGTGTCGTCCGAGTTTGACGCACCCAGCTCTTTCACCGCGTACTTTCTGCCGAGCACTGTGAAGACCTCGGTCGCCGTTTCCGACTGGATATCAATGCCGTACATGATCGGCGAGTCCGGGCAAAAGAGCACAACGTTGATGGCGAGGCCAAACACGGTCATAAACAGCGCGCAGTTGAAGAAAAAGATGCGGCGGAACGAAAAGATCGCGCGCATCCACGTGCGCTGCTCGTTGAACGTCTTCTTGATGATCTTGGGGCGGCCTTTCGCGTCAAGTTCGGCAAACGCCTCGCCAATGGTAGTGTGGTTGTACGTGAGGCACTTCTTGGTCCAGAAAAACTCGTTAAAGTCATCGTAGTTGCGGATCTCCGAGTGCGGTGCACGTGCACCCAGCGACGTCTTCTTGTCATTGTCGCGCTTAAACTCGGCGTACATTGGACGGATCGTCTTGTCGAGGAACGCGCCGGCCTCAGTTTCGCTGCGCGACGTCGCCTGCGGGAGCATGTTGTGCAGCAAAAAGCACAGACACTCGGGCATCTGACGGAAATTACCGGCTTCACCCCAGATGAGAAAGAAGAGCACAATGTCCACGAGCTTTTCGCTCGAGAACTTTGGCTGCTGCGAGACGTGCTTGCACCACTTGCTATAGTTGGTGAAGAGCCGCGCATGGAAGCTTTCGATGGCGCGCGTGGCGTACTCGGTTTCTTGCTGCGCATCGCGCGGACGCAAGTACTCGGCCAGCGCTTCGTCGGCGTTTTGCTTGTCCTTTTTCTTGTCCTTTTTCTTCTTGCCATCGGCGGCCGCGTTCGGGTCGGCCTGCTCCTTGAAGTTGGTCAGCAGCATGAGCACGTGCTCCTTTTGGTTGAGCATGTTTTGCTCCTGGAAGCCAAACGACTTTTGGAGTGACTCGAAAATGTCGCCGAGCGACGGCGAGTGCTGGAGCATGTCCATCACGGCCGTGTAGAACGCCGGCAGCTTTTCAAACTCGACAATGTTGAACTTGGTATTGGACTTGCCGCCACTCTGCGCGTCGGCGCGCTGCGACTTGATCATGTTGACGTACCGCAGCATCTTGTTGTTGAGCCTCTGCGCGGCCTCTTTTTCGTCGGCCGTGTCGTACTGCATCGCGAGCGCGCGCTCCATGATCTCGACCGCGCGCGTGAGACTGGCGTCGGCCCCAACAAGATCGGGCGGCGTCGCGCCCTGGAGCGCCATGCCGTGCTTGACGAGGTTCATGCCTTCGTCGCACAGCTGCCGCTGCCGCTCGAGCGCCTCGCTCATCGGGCCCATGCTCTCGCTCAGCTCCATGCTTCACAGAGAGAGAGAGGAGTTTCTCTTGGTTTCCCTTGGCTTTCCTTTCCCCCCTTGCACGCGTTCCGCCCCGTAACCGAGAATGAGACGTCTGGGGAACCAGCGACGGGAGGCTGTTGGTTTCCGCTTTGCGTTGGTTGTTGGTTATTGGCTTGCCCAACTTTCCAACGCTTTCATTCCCCACAGACAAATCAGTGAACCCTCGGGGTGGGATCCCAGTAAAGATTGGATTTCCTTCCTCGCTACATCAGATGGACGGGTCAAGAGCAATAATCAATTATAGCAGGTCAATATTTGAGCATTTTGGGCATATGAAAATCACTTTATCCATTCTGTTTTGGTAGGTATCGGTTTATATGACCTGATTTGGGGTTAGGTTGATGACCCTTTCTGTGGCGGGCCGCAGGGTAATAATCCGTTTCATATATTCAAACCCATATCGCGCAACCCGTTCGATACCTTCTATCAAAACTCTAATTAGTCAACCCGTATTCGAATCGCGGGTCAGACCTGGTTGAACCCGTTGCTGTTGGCTGCAAGTTGAGATCAGACACAGGTCGCCTGTTCATCAGCAAGGAACGGACACAACTGCTCAATGGAAAAACGGGGGTACTGGCGCCAGCGTGGAGGATCCCATACGCTGATGATACGAACGTTCACGTTGGATGACAAGCTCAGCAAGAACTCTGTGATTTAACACTGTGCGAATCACCCAAACCATATTGGTCGCCAACACTTTGATATCACACAGATATGAACACCCTCCCACAAGCACTTTGGACATCGCAAGCTTCCAACAATGCACACGAATTTGTTGGCGCTGGAATCGTTGGCATTACGTACTGTGACGTAATGTAATAGAGCGGCGAGTGACGGCGACACACAGGCGAGTGGCGGCGGCACATAATACGCCCGAGTGAGGGTGGTTTTGGCGGTAAAGGGACCATCACTCTTGGTTGAAGTCCGTTTTTCCGATATTCTCGACATTTTCGACATGTGGCCCACATCCTTTACTACCCAATATCACCTACCACAGGATATTGATGATGTCTCCTTGCCACGTCGAGATCTTCTTCTTGTCCGACGTGACTCCTCGTCGTCCAGATCTTCAAGCTCCTCCAAGAGCTCCTGCCTCATTCACCGACTCGCGCCTCCGCGTCCACGTCTCCTCCTCCTCTCCTCTCCTCTCCTCCTCCTCTTTTACCAGTATTCTGTCGACTGTCCGCTCGGCTGCGACGCGCGCCGCACGCGCCAACGCGCGCTGCTTTGCCAGCAAGGCCCCGCACGTTGACGAGGCCGCGTTCACCGACTTTTCGCTCAAGCTCTCGGACGAGCAGCGCGAGTTTCAGTTGCTGGCCCGCAAATTTGCGCGTGAAGAAATGATCCCAAAGGAACGCTATTACGACCAGACGGGCGAGTACCCACAAGAGATTTTCGAAAAGGCCTGGAATCTTGGTCTCATTAACACGCACGTGCCGGAAAAGTATGGCGGACTGGGGCTTGGGGCACTCGACAATGTCGTGATTGGCGAAGAGCTCGCGTACGGCTGCACGGGCATGGCCACGGCCATGGAGGCCAACTCGCTCGCGGCCGCACCGCTGCTGGTCGCCGCGAACGAGTTTCAGGGCAAAAAGTACCTCGGCCGACTGACCGAGGAACCCGTCCAGGCCGCGTACTGTGTGACGGAACCCGGTGCCGGCTCGGACGTGGCCGGCGCCAAGACCACGGCCGTGAAAAAAGGTGACAAGTGGGTCATTAACGGCTCCAAGATGTGGATCACGAACGGCAGTGTCGCCAAGTGGTACTTTGTACTGGCCAAGACGGACCCGACCCAGTCGGCCGGCAAGGCCTTTACGGGCTTTATCGTCGACGCCGACTCGCCCGGTATCACGGTCGGCCGCAAGGAGATTAACATGGGCCAGCGCTGCTCGGACACGCGCGGCATTACGTTTGAAGACGTCGAAGTCCCAGTCGAAAATGTATTGGGCGCCGAAGGCTATGGCTTCAAGATTGCCATGCAGGCGTTCGACATTACGCGTGCACCGGTCGCGATCGGCGCGGTCGGGCTCGCACGCCGTGCGTTTGACGAGGCCAAGAAGTATGCCGGCGAGCGCAAGACCATGGGCGTGCCCATTGCGCACCACCAAGCGATCCAGTTTATCTTGGCCGACATGGCGACGGGTATTGAAGCCGGACGGCTGCTGGCCTACAAGGCCGCCTACGAGATTGACTGTGGCCGCAAGAATACGATTTTCGCGTCCATGGCCAAGCGCTTTGCCGGTGACCACGCGAACCAGTGCGCGACCGACGCGATCCAGGTCTTTGGCGGTGCCGGCTTTAATACCGAGTACCCAGTCGAGAAGCTTTTCCGCGATGCCAAGATTTACCAGATTTACGAAGGCACGTCGCAGATCCAGCGCATGATTATCGCCAAGGAACTCTTTGCGCGCGGTTCGCTCGAGCCATAGAACGACGGCCCGTCAATGGCAGAGCCGACTTCTAGACGGAGCTAAACGTGAAAAAAAAATCATTTTCACGAACAGTTAATCCGATTCTGTTTCAATTAAAAAATTACAGACTAGGCAGATTGCGCTGCACGGCAATGAGCCGGCGGTCCTCGCCGCCGATCGCGTTCCAGAGTTTGCGTGGTGTCTTGGTCTTGGGAGGCACGGGCGCTTGGTGCTTGCAGTACTGGAGCGGTGCGTCCGAGTGGCCAAAGCCCAGAGCCTCTCTACCAGAACGAGGCGACTCGGTGCGAAGCGACGACGACGTTGATGACGATGACGGCGACCGTGGCGGCCGCTGGCACGCAAGCGATTTGAGTTCGGCGATGATGGTAGATGAGGCGGATGGCGGCTTGAGCCGACGATTCCGCTGGGCAAACTCGTTCGCTTTCTGCGGGTGGCCCGGCGACGATGGCCTATTGCACATAAAAAGGTCTAAGTCTCCGATCAGAAAACCTCTCTCTGTCTCCATGAAGCCATCCATGTACATGATGACGTCGCGCCAGTCCGGGTCTTTAGCGGGGAAGAGTGAGCGAGACGACGTGGCGCTTTGCTGTGGCTGGGGTGTCGTTGGCGGCGTCGCGCGTTGATTATAGGTCGTGGCTATCAGCGGTCGAAGCACGGGTGGCTGAAGCGTGGGCTCGCCGTCGCTTTTGCCCATGAGCACGGCAAGACTATCGCCCACAATGCGTCGCTTCCATGTTGCTGGTATACGAGCGGGTGTCTCTTGTGGCGAGTGGTCATCCGTCTCAACACGGGCTACGGGGAGCGTCTCGTCTTGCGTGGCGTCCGGATCGTCGGACGGATCTTGGAATCGCACGGTCGCCTTTTTCTGGAATAGCAACCTTCCGTTCGGCACTGTAGAGGCCGCCGTAGTCTTTGGCGGCGACGCCTCGCTAGACTCTATCTTGTGTGGAGATTCCTTGCTCTCGATCTCATCCCCACCGAGCCAAAACGGCAGCTTCTTGTTTTGTATGTGGCTGCTCGTCAAAGGCGGTAGTTCATTTACCGCATGGACCGGCAGCTTGTCGGGCAGCAAATCGTCTTTCGAGAGAATGAAAATGCCCGTCGCGACACCGGCCATAACATCGCCGTCGTCATTCATAAAGCAGAGACACGTGAGCGCCATGGCGATCTGGATTTGACGCAGCAAATTCTTTTGCTGGTCCCAGATCTTGACCACGGCGTCGACGCTGGCCGTGAGCACAATCAGTTTCGCGTCTAAAAAGTCGCCGCTGCTGACCATGGCGTCGTGGTTGTCGTCGCTTCCGCCGCTGGGTGCGGCCAGCGTCTCGACCGCTGCGAGCGAATCGCTCACGTTCATGAACACGACGGCACCGTCGTCGTACCCCGTGAGCAAGATCTCGCTGGTCGGCGCGAGCACAAAGCAGCTCGGCTGGTCGTTGAGCTCGACAATGTGGCGCAACGTGAACACGGGCTGGAACTGCCACACGTGGACACGCCGACTGGCGTCCAGGCTCACGCACAATGGCGACGACGCACTCGCTGCGATCGCGACGACACTGGCGTCGTGGGCGTCCAGTGAGATGGCTTCCTGGAAAGAATTGGTGAGCCCCGAGTGCCAAAAGACCAAGTGGCCGTACTCGGAGCCGCACACGATCCACTCACGGTCCGACTGGATCAGCGGGGCCGGTCCGCTGCTATTGGTGTCTCCTTTGGTTGGAGACGATGACCGCGTTGCGGACGAGACGTTCGTGAGTTCGTCGAGCCGTTTCAGGTCGCGCTTGGACTGCTGTCGGCGGTTCACGAACGTGCGGCTAAACCACTTGAGCTGCGTTTGCGTGTCGCTGTTGCTGCTACTACCGCCGACGACCGACCCAGGAGAACGGAAAATGGGCGGGTAGTAACAGCAACACACGGCGCGGATCGCACCGCGGAGCGCAGCGTTCGCAGCGACGTTTGTGCCGCCGTGGGGTCCGCCAGTCGTAGGCGTGTCCGTCGTGACGGCTGCCTTTCTCAGCGGTGGTGCTGTCGCTGTATGGCTTGTGGTATTAGAGGGGCCGCCAATGATGGACAGCGGCACAGCGTTCATGTCGACCACGCGGTGGGGCCTTCGCTTCGTGTCGTTTTCCTCGTCGTTTTCAGAGGAATTGGCTGGCTTGCGAATGTCGACAATCACAAGCTGTTGGCTCTCGAGCAAGATAAAGAGCTTACTGCCGAGTGCGTGGAGCGAAAGGCCGCTCACGTCGAGCGCATGCTCCTCGGGGATCCACGTGAACGACGGCGCCTCATTGGCCGCACGGCCCGAGAACAAGCGGATCGTTCGGTCTGTGCCGGCCGCGACAATCCACTGCCTGGCCAAAGTCTCACTTGGCCAGTCGCTCTCTTCGGAGACGAGTGTCTCGTCCATGGACGCGAGTGTGAGCGGCTTGCGCCTCGTCGTGCTGAGCGTTTCGCCGGGGATCACCGCGTCACTTGGGCGCGTCACGGTCGCAGCCGTGGGCAAAAGGACGCGCTGCAAGACGCTAATGGGTGAGCGCGACGCCAAGTGCTCTTTCGCGGCCGACTGGATCGTAAAGAGCTGCACGGCGCTGCGCACGCGGCAGTAAAAGCGACACGGATTCGCTGTGGGCGTGAGCAGTCCCAGTGCGTACACGGGCTGGTGAATGTCCAGGCGGTGAGTCTGGCGCCGTGCCTCTAGATCCCAGAGCCGCACCGTACCGTCTAACGAACTCGAGAGAATGAGATGCGACGAGAGATGCACGGCCAGTGCCGTCACGGCGAGCGTGTGGTCCTTGAACACGTGGACGACCGACGTTGGGTGCACCGACAGAATGAAGAGACCCCCGCTCCGGCAGCCGCAGACCAGGTACTGGGTCTTTTCGTGGACGACAAACGCCGTGATCGCGCCGTGCTCGTGCGGTACGAGGTCTGCAAACGCGTCGACGTGGTGGCCGTCGACGCTGCTAAACACGTCGACACCGTGCTGGCGCTGTGCGTACACGCGCGAGTGGTCGCTGTGGAGCTGCACGGACTGGACCCACGCGAGCTCGTGGGCGTGGAGCGCGCGCTTCTTTTGTGGGTGGTGGTCGGACGACGCCGCTGGTATTACAAAGGAGGAACCAGTGGGCGGAGCGACGCCGACAAAGGACGCGCGTGGTGCTGTGTGGTGGAGGATCGAGGTTGCCGGTGCGGTCGACGCGGTCGCGACATGGAAAAAGCCCGGCGACGCCGCAACGTCGTAGAGTGGATTCAGCATGGCCTCGGCGCCGACGAGCGCGCCCTTGCCACGCACGTCCCAGGCCGCACAGCCGTCGACGCCGCCGGAAAAGAGCCGACTGTGCGTGCTGTCAAAGACGAGACTGAGGATCGCGCTGCGGCCGGTACAGACGGACGCGACCTGGTGGAGCGCGTGGTCATAGATCTTGAGCGTGCCGTCCAGCGCTGACGCGACGTAGAGCTGGCGCGGCTCGACAAACGCAATGGCCTGGATAAAGTGGCACGTGCGTGGCGGCAGCGCGACGACGCGGAGATCGGGTGGAGTCGTGGGCTGCCAGAGCCGCAGACTCACGTCGTCACACGTGACAAAGCAGTCTTGGAGACGATTGTAGCACACGACGTGGATCACGGCGTTGTGGCCCGCGTAGACGAACTCTTGGCGGATGACAGCGCTCTGTGCCATGGCTGTTTGTTTGGGGAGAAAAGGCCTCGGCTTCAGAGACGCCTTGGTGGCTCGAGCGGAATCAGACCGTCTGTGTAACCGGAGGCCCCATGGTGAAACGGTGGCGGCGATTTAAAAATTGAGATTACAAAAAAGGAGAATGGGCGAGATGCCGTAGGTATACACGCGAGTAGCAGGCCCAGAGCGCCAGCAGAGCAGCCATGCGTGGGGCGGGAACGGAACACTGCCACTATGTGTGTGAAAAAATGTCCGTTTTATGTGCAATCGGATGAACCAGCGGGGTCTCATTTACCAAGAGCTACGTCCATGGACAGCGTTCAACTGCAAGAGTAGAGAGGGAGAGAGAAAAATGGGAGGGATTGACAGCATGGGCACGAATATGATAAACGCAGTATTACGAGATAGAGGCCTTTTGTACGTTGGTCTCCACGGCAAAATAACGTCAACGAAACTCGGTCTCAGTTTCGCTTGACACCGCACTTTTGGGACGGCGCAGGGGCCGGGGCTGGTGCCGGAGCTGGAGCCTTGGTTGTCTTTGCTGGTGCTGGTGGCAACGACGCTTCTCCAGCGACGGGAGAACTCGTCGTAGGAGTTGGCGCTGGCGAGGCCGCCGGCTTCTTGGTCGTGGTGCCAGGCAAGGGCGACGACGCGGGCGTCTTTGTTGTCGTCACTGGTACAGGCGTTGCCGTCGCCGGCGCCCTGCTCGGCGTCGCTGGCGTTGAGCTGTTGTCGGCCGCGCCGCCATTGTTGTTATCGCCACCCGCCGTCGCGCCGCCGCCCGAGCATTTTTCGACGTCGGCCGGGATGCCAAACTTGTAGTCGTCCTTGGCCTTGCTATTGTCGCCCTTGTACGAAGTCGCCGTCTCAATGGCCGTGCTGTGGAAGTAAAAGCACTTGTCGTTGCCTTGGTTCTCGAGCTTGGTCACGCGGTCGCCGCCGACAAACGTTGGGCATTTTGGCGCACTGGTCTTGGCGCCAGCGGTCGTGAGCTTGAGGTCGGCACAGGACTTGAACTGCGGCTCGGCCCAGCCCATATTACCATAACTCGAGCCGACACCAAACCACATCCACTGGAGCGTATAGTCGCCCGCCGGGAGCCAGTCGGGCAGCGTGATCGTGTCGCCGCAGCTGATCGAATTCGAGCCCGAGCTGTCGCCCGAGTAGCGTGTGTTTTGTCCCTTGGGCAAACACGTCGCACCGGATTCGCGGCACGTATAGAAGAAGGCGTTCTTGTCAAAGTTAGCTTTGGTTTCCTGGCCGGCGGCCACGATGGACCAGCGGATAAAGCCGCCAAGGTGGTTGTTGCGCCAGTACGCAACGTCAATCTTTTCACCGGCCTGGAACGACGTGACCTTGCCCTTGCCGGGGCTCGGGCAGCCCATGCTGTTGCTCATGTCGGTCTGTGTCGACTGCACGCGGCTCACGGGCTTGACCAGGTACGAGTGGGCGTTGGTCGAGTCCAACAAAAGCGACGCCGCCGCCACGAGCGCAAGCATCGCCAACTGCATTTTAGTATGGTGGCGAGAGAAGGAGTGTGAGGGGAAGAGGGAAGATTGGGAACTGACCCACCCAACAGAAGTTGGGAAAACGAGATAGATCTTATGAATCTGCATCGAACAGCAGCAGTTGCTGGACGCTGGATAGCGTCCAGACTCTGGACCAGAGATTGTTCCGTGGACTGGAGAGTCGGACCTCTTCTGCTGCTTCTGGTCGTCCACGCGGTCCAGCAAAACGTTAAAGAGCGAAAGTCAAGGGGATGCGCAGTGTTCTGCTGCACTAGAAGAAGAAGGGGCATGTCGCAACGGAACGCGCAAGGTGGACAGATGGACGACGGCAGGTTGCTGCGGTTGACGACAAACTTAAACGTCACGTGGCTCTCTCTCACTATCTCGGGAAAGGCGGATAAGTCAGCCCGCTTCAAGATGGGTACACTTTAAAGCATACTGAAACCAAGTCAACGCCTGAGTCCGGATCTGATTCCTGGCCCCCAGAGAAAGGTTGAGCCACATGGCGCTGACATGTGAGTCGTGACGAGCGTGATCGGAGGGCGCGCCCAGATGGATCTGCAGCACTCTGAGATACTTGAAGGGCTCATGCCCCATGGCGTGGTTGCACTTACACGGAAATGCCTCCGGATCTTTGGGTGCGTCTAGCGTCCAGACTTGCACTCTTGTGTTCCGATGTGCAATCCAGAGTCCAGCGTCCACTTACTCAATCCTGGACCGACCCTCGACCGGCCCAGAGTCCAGAGTCCAGAGTCGTGATGCTTCCATATTCACAGATTCTAATTCAGAGATCTCTCGTATGACAAAATGAAATAAGATACTTCACTACTTCTCGCAAAAATGCACTGAAATACAATTCGAAATAAATACCTCGCGCGTGTGTTTACTTGATTGAGGGCCAAGCCTATGAAGTTCATAGGGCTTGGCCATTGGGCACGGCTGCTGCTGCCGCTGCTGCTGGTGGTGGAGCTTGCCTTCGCGTCGGACTGTTGGGTCGGCCATGGCCGGCATTGCGTCGTCGCCCGCCCCACACTGCATCCCACAGCATCGACAGATCCCACTGAAGGTCGTCGTCCAGCAAATCTTGCTGCAACATGCCGTCCAGCGCGTCAGCACCGTCCATCGCAGTAGGCTGCTCTTGCAGTCGTCCATTCAAAATCCGCTCGATCGTGCGCTCTGGAGACCGCGTGCGTGTGAGATCCTGGCGAATCGTCTGAGGCGAAAACTGCGGAAACACGTCCAGCACGCGGTGGATCATCTCATCGTTGATCGCAAACGGCGCGGTCGCCGGCGGACGCACAATCTCAAACGAGAGATTGGGCACGAACGGCACCCAGCGCGATAGAAACTCTGCTGCAGAGAGAAGGAATAATAGTCAGCATCTGTATAGATCAGCCAAGAGGACAACATGCTGTTGCCTGACGTACTGCTGATACGAAGCACATTCTCTCGCGCTGGATCTTGGGCTGGTCCCGGCGGTTGCTGTGCTGCCGCTGGGTGGTAGGCGTCAACTGCTAGTGTAGGATCCACTGGTGCGGCTTGACCGTCGACAAGATCGTTGTGGTCAGGATTAGTGCGGAGCTGGTCGGCAATACTCGACTGGTCCACGACGGGGCGTTCCTTTTCGGCCGAGACCGACTTGCGGCAGAGCGGGCAGCGGAAATGCGCTACGCCGGAGCGAGTACCGGTCGGGGCATTGGGAGGCGACGGTGCTGGCGCTCTTCCACCGCCAGTGCCACGGGCTTGTGCTTCAGCAGCGGCCCGGGCCGCTGGATCCAGCGTCGCAAACGAGTCGCCGACTGACGCTCGCTGGAGACACTGGCGCAGGCAAAAGCGGTGGAACAAGTGGCCGCACTGGAGCTTCTTGGCGTGTGTGTCCATGGACTTGAGGCAAATCACACAGACGTCGTCATGGACTGCATCCAGTTCTTCACGGGTCGCGTCGGGAAACAGACTGTCGAGCTCCACGACGACTTGCTGATACACTTGAACCTGCTTGATCTTTTCAAGCACTTCAACTGTGGCCGTCTTAACGTTCAAGATCAGAATGAAATCGAGAAAGCTGACGCGGAAATGGTCGACGCTGATGATGTACAGATAGTACACAACGAGCTGCACAAGATGGGCGCCGCTGAGCGTAGTCTGCAGCAAGAGCAGGTATAGTTCACCCTTTTCCAGTCCGTTCTCGGCAGCGTTGCCCACGTCAAACACGTGGAACACGACCTTGGTGCCGAGCTGCGAGGCCTTGATTAAAAAGAGCGAGGCCTCAAACCACGTGAGGTGCACGACCGTGGAGGAAAAGACACCGGCAAAAGTAGAGACCAAGGCGACCGCGACATTGGCGGCCATGGCCGTGAGCAGTGTGATGGCGAGCCGGTGGAATTCCGAGGCACGCGTCATGGGCCGTGTGAGCAGCTACGGAAAATAAGAAATATGTCAAAATATACAAGACAGAATCAAAAAGCTCACATATGTGACAAACGTACATAGTCAAAGCGGGCGTTGCAGATCGAGACAATACCTCGGAGGAACGCGACAACCGAGAGCCAAATGAGCAGTAATTCCACGGGCGGCTTGGTCTGCGCAGCGCCGATCGTGCTCGCAAGCAATAAGCTGCGCATGAGCAAAAAGTGGAGAATTGTCTCCTTGGTTTGCTATCGTAAAATTCAGTTTAGAAAAAAGTCAGAAAACCCCACGAAAGCTAATGTCCATGTTAGACACCAACCTGAATCTCGGGACGGCGAATCGCGCCAAAGCATACGTGGGTCACGCCCAGGAAAATGTGGTAGAGCACGACAAAGTAAAAGTGGAGCACAATCTACAATAACACGCCCAATAATTAGTCTCCAATACTTATAAACAAAGAACCATCGAGAAGAACGTTACCGTCGAGCTGAGTCGCGAGCCCATGAGTTCCTTCACAAAGCGAGGCCACAGACCGAGCTCTCCAACATCCTCGCTCGTCACCGCGACTAACGCATCTGGATTGACTTCCTGGTCGCCCACGACGACCGCCGCCTCTAACGGCAGCGGCGGATGCAGTACGCTCTGATACGTGGCCGCGAGCGCGACGACCGTTGCCGCGACCGAGAAAAACACGTAGCGGCCGCCGCTAAAGAACGTGACGAGCCGCTCAACCTGCGGTGGCGGCGGCGACGGCGCGCGGAACGGATCTCTGAGGACGCCTCCGCGGCCATGGGGGTGCGCCATTGCGGCATGCGGCGGGAACGCGGGCGTCTCCATGTTGCCGATGGAGGAACCAAAAAATGACGACTGTTCTTTTGGGACAACCGAACTCGACTTCGTACTTTAGCGAACAGGATACGGTACTGACGACCGAAGAGACAGAAACATATCGGTTACAACAGGGATCTCAATGGATTCCATTTGATTAGAGGGGTTTGACGGTACGACTGGGTGATACGAACTTCAAGTTCATGAGCTAGGATAACATCGGACTAATCTCTTCGTCACATACGACGGTGGGATGCCGCGGGTATATTTCAAAATAGGGTAGATAAAGATGAAGTGATGCCATTGACAGACCCAAAATGGAGCCGCGGAGTCGCGAGGAGCGCATTGCGGGCGTGCATCTAGCGCTCTACGCCCGCATTATGCGGCGCATCTATGCATCAACATCTACTAAGGTGATCTCACACTATCCATACCGGCAATCGCAGCTCGAATTGGATCCCTAACGCCGTCACAATTGTCTACTTAGACTCGCCGGTTTGTCGAGACGGCGCTGTTCATTGTCTTGCTCCATGCAGTCGCGCTGCTCGTGCTACTCCACGTGAGCTTCATCGGCGCTACACAGTCTCCATCATGTCTAGCACCCTCTCTCCCCCCGGCACTCACCACACTGCCACCCACAGACGTGCATCTTCTCCAAATCCAGGTGCGTCGCATGGAC
>JAADVC010000383.1:0-22558 GCA_023334575.1 Pythium volutum
CGACCGCGTGTACGGCTACGACTGGTACTGCGTACTCACAAGTGTGCACGACTTGGCGACCGACAACCGGTCCGACCATATTGGCAAGGCGCTTGACACCTTACGGCTCGAGGTGGACGCTGTGATTCTCGCCAACACGGTTGTGCTGGCAGCCGAGACTTCAGCACATTTGTCACAGGAGATCGCACTGCTCGTGGGCGTTGCAAGCCGTCACAGCTTCCGGTTCAAGAAGAATCCGGTTCAGACAAAGTCGTTTGACTTGAGTTCTTGGCCACGCAGATCTATCGCGTCCTTGCCGCTACTGCGTGATTTCTCCTTGACTGTGATGACAAGTCATTCGGTGTAAACGACCGCCAAGGAAAGCTAAACTAGTAGTTGTTTGTATCAAATCCCCAAAACAAGAACGCTCTGCCAGTCCGCTTCTCGGTACAAATACAAGTATCTCCATCCACGGCGGCGTCGAGGGCAGACTCCTCGGCGTTGTTGAGGAGCTCCACGTCCACGCCACTGCGGGGCAGAAGTTGCGTGACGTGGTCGTGGCGATGAGAGGCAGCCAGCATCAGTGCATTGGATCCAGCGCTATTGGTTTGGTTCACGTCGGCGCCACGGGCGAGCAGCATCTCGACAATGGACGACTCGCCACACTTGACTGCGATCAGAAACGCCGAGTCCCCATCGCGGTCGACGAGGCCTGCGTCCGCACCAGCTGCGAGTAGACACGCGACCAGGTCTTCGTCCTGGAAAAGACACGCCCAGGTCAGCGCTGTGGACGCATCCCGACTGCTGTGGTTGATGTCGGCACCGTACGCGAGCAGGACGTTGACCCGCACAACGTCTCGGTTCATCGCAGCCAACATGAGCACCGATTGGCCGTCCGTGTTCGTGTGGATGACGTTGGCCTCGCCCGTTGCCAGAAGCATCTCGACCATTGCGGCAGCGTGCCACACAGGTGGCGACAGGACGTCAGCGTACGCAGTCCACGAAGCCGCTTGGAGGAGTGCCGTCGTTCCGTCGGACGTTGTTGAGTCCACCGCGACGCCGAGCTCAGCTCCAGCGGCCAGCATTGTTGCCACTTCGGCGAGGTCGCCATTCTCGGTGGCCTGGATCAGTGCGCTCTCGTCCAGTTCGAGCCGAACGGCGTCCATCTGGAGCTTAGTTTGGTTGTGTTTCCGTATAGTAGATTTGAAGTTCTGATGTTCTTTTCTGACTAAACCGGTAAATACCGTAAGACCCTCAATGTCAGTATCTACTGATATAGATCATAAAGAACACCTGAACTACATATCTGTGCATGGGTTCACAATTCCGTTGGGTTCAGCATTTGCTGAAATGGCAGCCTGACAGCCAAAGGATGCCAACGAGCAGTACTGTGTCGCGGTGCGACGCACGTGCGATCTCTGCCTTTCTCACGCAGCACGCCAGTCACCCACGTGCGCCCTCTATCAACAACCATACCGCCCGCCGCGCGGGCGACGAGTGGCTCTGTCCGTTCAACGTACACGTTTCTTACACCGGATCAGCACGCTGCTCGCTACCACGATCTCATGCGACTACGCTGAGGTCATCGCATGGCTGTTCTCCGCAGACGCATTCGATGTAATCGGGGCAGAGACCTTGTTTGAGGCGCTGTCGCCAGCGTGCTTGCTCGCGATGGAGCGTTTTTACAAGCTTGCACTGCTCCAGGTGATTCTCGCGTACCTTTTACTGCCGGACGAACAGCAATGCGTTTTCGACCGACTGCTGTGCTCGATTGCCGCTAGGCATAGTGCCGACACCGCCAAGCTTTTGCCCGCCCATGGCGCTAATGTGAACGTCGAGCAACCGCTACCCATCCGCGCCTCTGTGCTGCTGTAGGCTGGTTCCTGCGTGTATTCTCGGCAAGGTATTGACTTGAGGACATCATAGCTCTTTTTTGTAAGCTGCGCCGAAGCCCGGTAGTATTTCGCTTCGTACCGGATAGGGGGAAAGGACATACTGTATGGTGCTATGAGGATAACCAGACGATGGTGGGTGGACCAATCGCGTGATCTGATCGGCTCGGTTCGGTGAAAGATTCCAACTCCCGACCAGCATAATTCTGGTTGAGCGGAGTCGATAACGATACTCACACCCTCCGTTCAGCTTGGTTGAGTGTTTGAGTCAAAGAATACTCGTACGAGTAGAAACTGCCTGCAAGGCTCTGCTGGGATTAAGATTGGTCATGCCAGTGCAGAGCCATTCCCAGAAGGCGCGACTCTCTCTCTCTCTCGCTCTCTTTGAACACCGATACACGCTCGCGGGATGACGACCTCGACGCCGCTGACCGCAGCCACAAACGCCAGCGCCGATGCTCTCCCGCAGCACGTGATTCCGCTGCAGCTTTATTCTTTAGAGTGATCTGGTTCGCTTGTCAATTTGTGGTGATATCCATCACCTGTGGCTGTGCCCTCGAGTGGACGGGCGACTCATCTCGCGAAAGCACTGTACGGGTTGTTGGGTAGTCGTCGCAATGTGACAGGCAACAGGAGCCACTAGATGATCGTGGGCATAAAACAGGCGACAAGACAATTGTCATTTGAGACTCTGGCAAACAGAAGTGTCCATACCGGTATTTAACCTCGAGTTGAACTGAGGCGCTTGACGTGTAGAGGGAGGTCTTGTCTGTCGATAAAGCCCTTCAGTGTCCGCCAGAGTGAAATCATATTTTTCCAGAGGCACCCATCTGGTCGTGAAATTGTGGGACTGTTTTCTGTTCCGAATTTTTTATTGCTTCATCTCATCATTCTGTCTAAATGAGCATTTTCGCTCTCAAAATTGGTCATTGTGAGGTTGTTTGGTGATTTTGATAACAGTCGTTCAATCAAATTCACACACTTCAGTCACCCTTTTCCATAAGAGCAGGGTTTTCACCAAATTATGAAGCCAAGCTTCGATCGTGTTTTCCAAAACCTCGAAACCACATTTGGATACATGTACTTGTTTCCCTGAGTCTCATTTGTTACACGCGATCTCGTATCATTGAAATGAGAGCACAGGAGCCACAAGAGGCAGTCAAATTGGACAAGCGGCTGGCAGCCAAACGATCTTCATGCCCATGGCATGATGCCAGCGTCTCCCCGTGTAAACGTCAAGCACGCCAATTGCATCGATCCATTCATTCTACAACTTGCTCAGATTCTGACAAGACCGACCAACCCGACAAGGAGAAGATCATTCCAGTCTAATATCATGCTCGCTTTCAAGAAACTCGCGATCCTCACCTTCGCTGCCATCGCACTGGTGTGCTCCCCCGTCGCCCACGGTTCGCAAATCGATATCGCACCGCGTCGTCTCCGATCGGAAGTCGCCGAACTGGTTGCTACCAGTGGCGTCAGTAATGTGAACGTCGACGCCAAAGCCGACGTTGATGTTGGTGACGAAGGAAAATCGATTGAAGCTGAGGTTGAAGCCGACGTTGATACGGATGGCGAAGGCCGAGCGATTGAAGCCGAAGTGGAAGCCGAAGCCGATACGGATGGCGAAGGCCGAGCCATTGAAGCCGAAGTGGAAGCTGATGCCGATACGGATGGCGAAGGCCGAGCCATTGAAGCCGATGTCGACGCCGAATAGAAAGGGTGGGCTCGAGGCCAAAGCGGTGGGCAAGAAGGTCAAGAAGGCGGTTGTTAGTGTCAGGAACAAGTTCAAGGGCAAGATAGCAGGCGCGGGTGCTGCTGTCGGTGCCGGTGCTGCTGGTGCTGACGCTAGTACAAATGCTAGTGTCGACCACGGAAGCTGAAAAACTAATTACCGTACTGAAAAAATGTATTTTAATTGAACTATTAAATTATGCGGTGGAGGCGCTGATGCGATCAGTGGCTTTGGTGCCGGTGGAGGTGGATATCAGTGGTGGTGCGGGAGGTGGTGGGTATGGCAGCGCGTAGAGTGGAGTCGTGACGGTTTCCTTTGGACGGTCTACCGGGACAGACAATTGCTGTGCCACCAAGGCCCTGCCAGCGGACGGTGGCCAGTCGCGATGTAAGAGGTGTCTCGAATGCTCTCCCGCGGCGTTTCCATGTGTCGGCTACAGGCGACGGAGACTGGACCACGCTACGCATGCTATTGACGCCGAATTTCCAGAGATCGTTCGGATGCTGCTCGAGTATGGTGCGGATCTAAACCAGCCGAGCGAGGAAAGCTACGTCGTGCTTGACTGGCTGGATGTGACGCGACTGGATCGAGATGGGATCGCCGAACACCTGCAGCACTTGCTCGCGTTTGGTGCTGATCTGTTGAAGCCAGGCCAGGGGCGGTGTGTCTGCGGTCGACCGCCTTGAGTGGACGGAACGCGGGAGGCGTTTCTCGACGAGCACCCGCAGTGGGTTGATGTCGATCGCGAGTAGCAAATGGACCAATGAGGAAGTAATTTCTTGTTCTACTTACTGCACAGCCTCACTTGTCTGTGCGTCCAAGTCCCAGCTTTTGCATCAGCGTGAACAGGCGCTACGACTTGTACGAGTCGGTACCACGCCGCCTGTATCGGATACGAGCCGTCCGTCGTGGTTTCACGTCGGCGACGGCAAGTTCGAGTAGCGTCTCAAGTTGAGACGCTTAACAGTACACGCTTGCCCCTACTTGTAATGGAGTATGTTGATTACATCGGCGTGTATGGCGGGCAGCTGGTGACAGCACCTGGAAGGCCAACCAGGAGCTGTCACCAGCTGCCCACCATACACGCCTGCCCACTCCCAGTTGCTAAGAAAGTCACCGTATACCCTTAGAGATCAGTACCCTAGACGTCCAGGTACTCGCTATGAGAAGTGCTGTTAATTATCGGAATCTACGTCAGACTTCTTGTTTGCGCAGCGCGATCTTGGACCTCGAAGATTGGTCTACTTTTGTAATTCTCACCCACAACTTGATTTTGAACCTACCATCCCAGATCTTCACTCCGAAAGTCTCACTTCTCGAACCAAAATGTCCGCCATGCTGACGCGCGTGCAGTATGACGCCGCTGCCGTGGGCGGCGACGTGCACACGATCGCAGCATTCTTCACACAGCAAGCCGTCGACCGCGAAGAGACGTACAGAGCGAGTGAAGAGTCGTTCGGCGCCTCCGACCCAAGTTTGTACAACATGCGCAACGAGCTCCTCGCGACGGCGATTGCGTCCGACCACGTCGAGGCCGTTGAGTGGGTCTTTTCCGAAGCGGCCATGGCGATGCTCCGAACTGAGGCCTCGTCGACAATCCTACCGCCAACGTTATTGCTCGTGATGCGGCTCAACAAGCTCGCGCTTCTCGAGCTGCTGCTGGCCTCACCGGCGTTTGCACAGCTTCTTGCGCCTCCCCAACAGCAAGCGATTCTCGATCGTCTGCTGTGCTCGGTGGACCATAGTCACGGCGCGGACGTTGTGGAGCTTCTGGCCGCCCACGGCGCCCGCGTGAACCCCGACGCAGCACGCGTCGCCTACAATTCCACAGCGTTACGGCAGAGCGCCACAGCGCTCAAGCCCGAGCTCGTGGACGCGATGGTCCGCGCTGGCGCCTTCGTCGTAGGTGTGAGTGTGTTCAACACGGCCTTCTTGATCGACGAGCCCACGACGCGGCGGCTTTTATCGTACGGCACAAGGTTCCCCATGCACGGCACGACGGCTCTCCATCGTGCGGCGGCGTCTGGGTTCCCGACCACCGCGAGAACATGGCTTGAGCTCGGATTCGCCGACGTGGATGCACGCAATGCCAGTCGGTGTACGCCGTTGATGCTCACGACGTGGCTGGCGCACTGTCCACGGCGCGTTGAAAAGGTCGCGCGCGCGACGCTCGTCACGAAACTGCTCCTCCAGTATGGAGCGGACGTCTCGGCCAAAGACGAGGATGGCTGGACGCCGCTGCGCCACGCCCTTTGTTCGGATCTTCCAGAGATCGTTCGACTGCTGCTAGAAGGCGGTGCAGACCCGAATCAGGCGACAACAGGGGACCGCGTCGTGCTCGACTTAGTGGATCTCGCGCGCGTGGACGAACAGGGCATTGCGGACCACTTGGCGCACTTGCTGGCATTTCGTGCGAACCCGTTTACGCCCGGCCAGGGAGGGCTCACTGCTGTGGACCGACTCGAGCAGACCAAAGCGGGACGGGCATTTCTTGTTGCACATCCGCAATGGTTTCCTCAGAGTCAATATAATACGGATTCAGGATAATGTACATTCGTAGTTCAACGTGTCAAAGTAAACCCCCAGTTTAGAGCCATTCTCAACCCAGTACTCTGCCGATGTGCAAAGAGGCGACGCGCACACGCTAGCAGCGTTCTTTTCGCAGCAAGTAACGCGTCCACTTGCGTATCTAGTGCACGGCGTTGGCGCCCACAGAGGCAGTTTCTACTTGCTTGCCTGCAGGTCTAGGGGACGAGTTCGTGGTTGGAAATCCAAGAGATGGTTGCTATTGTAGTTTTTATACTTGCAAGCCTACACAAATTCGATCCCAGCATTGAAGATCTTTTCTCTGAAAGTCTCACTTTCTCCCACGTAAAACGTCCGACATGCCGCGGAATGGGTCGCCTACAATCACGGCGCCTTGTCTGGCAAGCCCGGCAAGAACTAATGTCTAATGTTGTCCACAGTTAACCGGGAGTGGCAGAACGTTGCTCGACGGGCACTTCGATGTCCAGGGCGCTGCACAGCTGATACGATACGTAACCACTTCAGTTGCAAATCATTAGCACGAGAGACGCTCTACCTCAAATCCCCAAGACGCAAACGCAGCTCGAATCATGGTCTGACGACGGTTCCTCTCAAAGTCCGCGTTGGTAGACATGGCGACCTCTAGAGCCGTCTTGCCGTCTTTGTCGACGAGTTCTACGTCCACGCCGTTGCCGAGCAGAAGCGTCACGATATCAACGTGGCCGTGCGTCGCCGCCAGCATGAGCGCACTGCGTCCGTTCTGGTTTACCTGGTTCACGTCCACGACAGTATGCTCGAGCAGCATCTCAACAATAGACGTCTTCCCGTTCGCGGCGGCTTGAAGAAGCACGGAATACCCATGGCGATCGACGAGCTGGACGTCGGCGCCCGCTGTGAGAAGGCACATGAAGAGATCAGGATCAGCATCCGGATTCGTTTCGCACGCGATGCTCAGCGCCGTGCTGCCGTTCGCGCTGGCGTGGTTGATATCGGCGCCAGACGCGAGTAGGAGATTGACCTTGCTAGCATCGCCACTGCGCGTCGCAAATAACAGCGGCGAGTCACCGTCGGTATCTGCGTATTGGACGTTGGCTGCGCCTGCGAGAAGCATCTCGACCATCGCGGCGCCGAGCCATTCCGGCTGGGCCGTGTCAGCCCAATACCACGAGGCCCAATCGCATGCGCAGGTAAGTGCGGTCCACCCGTAGGGTCCTATACGACCCACACGCGCCCCTAGACGCAGTAGCTCCTCGACGGCGTCCACCATGCCTTCGCAAGCCGCGAGCGCGAGCGCCGCCTCGCCGTATTCATCGGTGGCGTCGACCGGGGCTCCGTCCGCGACGGCAGCTCGGATCGCAGCCACGTTGCCCCGCTTGGCCGCGTTCAACAGCCGTAGAACGGCGCCGTCCATGGCGAATACGAGCCAGTGGTGAGGGACCGGTTTGGTTTCGAGGTCAATTACTTGACTACATGAATAGTTTTACCTTCGGCACATGGCTATAACTGTAATTAATTTGGTCAAGTCTCACCTAAATTTGGTGGCATGCTGATCGAGTCCATGTAGATCGCAACGACGCCATGGTAAACGCTGGAGCAGTATTTTGGCGGTGCGGAACGCGGTCTTCGACGATGTACTGTACTCCATCATCAGGTCTCGTCGTGTCGAGAGTCTCGGGCTAGGGGTCGTCTACGTGACCAACGTCACCAACAGGCAGAGACCACCACGCGCCGCATCGGCGCTGCGTGAGTGCGCCGCTTCGCAACAGCACAAGGTCGTCGACGCAAATCTTCGAGGCCGCTTTGGATTGAGTGTATTGGCTAAAGACTAGACCGAGGTATGGCGGGCTCGACTGTCTCGACTGAACGCAGTTGGACCAACCTGCCACGGCCACGCAACTGCAGCACCTGCTTGCGTCCGGTAATGATCCATTCTCGGCCGACAGAGACGGCTTGCCCGCCAACGATCGACTGTGAGAGACCAGGAATGGCCACTCATCATCCACAATGATTTTCAGAGGCCCATCCTCGTCAACGCAGCAAATCTTTTGTTGATCACTACGGCTGGTATAATCAAGGCTCTCGGAGTAGTCATGTCATAGTCGACCACGGATTGCGGCAACGACATGATGGGGCTTCTCTTGCTACTGGGTCCACAGCATCCTATCGTGTGGCGGTGTACTTCTTTGTGTGGGCACGCAGTTTGCGTAACACGAAATGGATCTCGATGGAATGGATCATTGGGTCACTAATAATGACATGGGTACAAGTCAGAAAATCCACGGCCACCGGGTTCGGAATCCAGCAAGTAACAAGCATTCTCATTTCCCGACTTCGACGCTTGCTGTATAGGACTCGTAACATAATGAAGCGACATCTCATCACGCTCAAGCTTTCAGCAGGGATGCGAATTCGAGCATTCACGTGGACGAGGAGGTCTTTCGTACAGGCTCGCACGCACCATGGAGATTGCGATCCAGAAGAACGACCTCGCACTCGTCCAACAAATCCATCATGCGCACCCACGGACTCTTTGTTCGCTCCTTGCGGCTGAGCAGTAAGTACGGATCGCCCGAACTTGTTCAGTCGGTCATATTGAACCGCGCGGATCGTTTGTGCTGAGTGAGCCAGGGATTGAACAACTCTGTCGCACGTGCCTGGCCAACGCACTGCCATCGGATTTCGACCAGCAAGACCCACTGGGCATCGTCCGCTGGACATTGCCATCGCTCAGTTGCGCGTAGCCTCTCGACAAGTCCGCGTCCTCCGATGGCTCGACCGCCAGTACAACCTAGTAACCTTGCATGTCGAGTACCGTATCGCCAGCCAGCATGAGTATGGACCACCCGAGAGCATTGACCTCGTGGGTTAACTCCTTCAGTCAAGAAAGGATGCTTGCGTTCCTCGTCGGCGGAGCCTACCAGCCACAGCTCGAGTCTCTAATTGAAAGCGTGGTGGCCAGTTAACTTTGTGATTCCTTCCGCGACAAGTTTGTCTGGGCAACGACGCGGCCTGAAGACGAAAGGTGCTGCAGTAGGACGCGACGTTGATGACCGAGACGCTTGGACTTGTACGCAAGTTTCCCCATGACGAATACCGTGGGTTTTCACGCTGCGCAGTATGGCCACGTCGACGCAGCAAAGTGGTTGTGGCACGATCGTGGCATCGCGCCGTTTGCCGTGCCGGCTCTAAAGCCTCACACTGAAGACGGTTTACTGGCACTGTACCAGTGGATGGAGGAGGAACACGTAGATGGGTGGCGCAGCGACAATCAAGTCTGTGCTGCGCGCAATGGATTCTTCTCTGTAAAGTACTGCAATGGCTTCACGAGCACAAACCCCATCAATTCACGAGTCGTATCATGGACCACGCGGTCCTGGCCGGCCGACTGGACGTGGTTCAGTGGCACCACGCGAACCGCAGCGAAGGCTGCACTCCACGCGCACTCTCGCGTGCGATCCGTCAGGGCCATTTGGGCATTGCACACTGCTGTCGATAAACGGCAGAGAAGGCAATACGAACGAAGTTGTTCACTGCAGCACAGAGCGGCCAGTTGGATGTGCTCGCGTGGTTGCACGCGAACCGGAACCGCATCGATAGCTGTACTACGTGTGTACTGCGGTGTGTGCTCCGTGACGCTGACGCCGGCAAGCACACAATGGACACTCTCCGCTGGCTGACCGACGCAAGCGTCTCGACCGAGTCCATCTGTGATGGTCGCTGTTTAAGCGCACTCGCGGATGGACGCGGGTCACCAGCATGCTTTCGTCTGCTCTGCACCACGGGGATCTCGACATTGCACGGTACCTCTTTGCTTACCACCGGTCGTCGTTGGATTTGGCTTTTGTTGTTGAAGTTGAAATCTATTAAGCGCAATAAATGTACCTAAGTAGCTTCAGAAGGTGGGCCGGAGGCCCTACGAAGAGAAAGAGAAGTCGACCCGGCGACCGATAGCATCGGCCAGCCATGGACGAATATCATTGCTCAGATGGACATGATTGGCATCATGACCAGAGCGGGCCGACGGATGGAGCGCCTGGGAACTGGCTGCTTCATCCATGGCGAGATTGGCGAGTGAATCAGCCATCTTGTTGTGGGCGCGCACGTGGTCGGACCAGTGGCGCACACCTACTTGGTCCGCCAGCCGCCGTGCGTGGGCGTAAAAGCGGAGGAGGCGGTGGTGCTTGGGAGGGCGGTAATCGCGCAGCTGCCGGAGGATGACGGCACTGTCGCCGACAACTTCCAGAGCTTGCCATCCATGGTGACGCGCAGCACGAAGTCCCGTGATCAGGCCTTAATACTCCGCTTGGTTGTTCGTTGTGGAGGGGTTGAAACCGAGGTTATCTGTAGATAAGACGAACGCCAGGAAGGTGGAAGTAGCGGGTTTGACGCCAACTTCAAGCACGTTCACCAGCGATAGTGTATAGTGTACATAGAGAATGGCCATATTGAGTGACTGTAGATTGGTCTTTGCCGACCGGTTTCCGGTTATGACAACGACAAAAGACAAGCAGGGCAGTCGCACAGCAACGCCAGTAAGTCCTATATGATATGTACCAACATCTACAGCGTTTTTGTTTTTGTTTTTTGGATTGACAGAGAAGTTATATGGCACTCTAGTAACCTAAAGGGCTATCCGCTCCTCTCAGTGGGTGGACTAATCAGCAGGTCGCGGTGCTGGGATGATGGTCCGGCGCATGATCCATGTGTGAACGGTGTCGAGGAGGTCTTGGGTGGGGTGGTGGTTGACAATAGTGGAGGGGAACGCTGTGTCGGCCGGGATTAGCTGCATCAGTTGATCATCGAGTGTGGTCCAGGTGGCAGAGGAAGTGGAGCTGACCTGGTTGTCCATGGCGAAATTGGCGAGGGTATCCGCTACTTTGTTCCCGGCTCGGAGCGTATGATATAGTGCGACATCTGGAAGCTGACACAGACAAGCGATCGTTCGATCCGAGATGCGTCGAAGGGAGCGCTGGTTGATGGTGGCTTGACCGACGATTTGGCGAAGCACCAGCTGACTGTCGCCGTAGCAACATCTACAGCGTGCATGCTCGTCCCATGCCTCGATAAAGATATTGTAGGGCGTCTCAGCATGCTGGTAAAACGTGCTGACCTTTCTCTCTCTGTGGCTCTCGTTGCGTGACTCAGACTGATTTAACCTCGAGAGGGTACATCCCAACCAACCCTGTGTCTTCACTACACGTCGCCTCAATCTTGGCGAGCCACGGGCGCTCGCGAAGCCACGCGTGTCTGTCTGGCGAACTGGCATTTTCTAAAACCTCCAAACACAGCGGCGTCTGCGCGGCGAAGATCTCGACGTGGTCAAGAAATCGTGCCGTGACCCACGCCGGTAGTGTGGTTACGTTTGTGTACTCGAACCCGAGCGAGACGAGGTCGACATTCAGCTCGGATACATCGACGCCCGACTGGGGCAGCGCTTGGATCGGATAGCCACGAAAGTGGACTCGGGCAATTGTCGAGAGCATGATGGCTTCCGCTGGGACAGTGGTAATGTCGTTGAATGCGAGCGAGAGCCACATGGGCTGGAGGCGTGCAACGACCATGGGGAATTCAACGAGTTGCGAAAACTCGATGAAAATGATCATGTGCAGCGGCCACGGCAGCGTCGGCAGGATCCACTGGAGGTTACTGACTGCGACCTCAATGTCCAGCAGCGTCGCTGGGAAGAGGTCGTGGAGCAAACCACGCGGCAGTGTCGCATTCGGGAACTGCGTGAGCGTTAGGAACACGAACCGTACACGTGGATGCGCCGTAGTTGTGAAGGTTGCTTCCAGTCCCCAGGTGACAATAGTCGAGTTGTCGGTCTTGACACCATATAAATTGCGAAACGTGAGAAAGCGCCGGGCGAAAAGCTCAGCGGCTTTTAAACACTCGTACCCGTGGTCAACTGCTGGACAACGCCGCTGTTACGGCGCTTGTGCCGCGACAACAAACCGTTCGAGCTGCTGCTCGTTGTGCTGTGTGACATTGTGCTCGACTTTGTCTCGTCTATCGGCGTACCAGCGGTCGTCGCGATCGGATACCCTCAGCACTACGACCCGTGGTCACCGACTTTGTGCTGTGGATACTGTACTATACGGACGTCTGGCTCGTAAATTATCGCAATGAGATGCCGCTGCTGGCACTGGGCTCGTGATTTGATGGTGCAAGCCGACTTGTGTTTTCTATCGGACTGCTTTCGTCCATGGACGACGTCAAGACGCTCATCAGCAAACGCACGTCACGACGAAAGGAGACGACTACGGCCAGCGCGTCTCGCACTAGGTCGCCGTCGATGATCGATAAACTTATGGCACCGGCGCTGCAGGCGTGCATGTCGAAATGGGTCCATCGAGCCATGGTCGTGTGGGGTCTTGGCATTGCGGTGATGCACTTGGAAGCCTATTATCGCGCACCGCCTAGCAATTGCTTGCTTGCATTGCGTCCGTGGTTTGTGTCCAAGCCCGCATGTGCCGTCGTGGTCATTGACTGCCGTATAGAGCAACATATCACGGGCGACGCCACCGACTTTGAAGCCGTGTACAGCCAGCTCGACGCTGGCTCGGTCGAGTACGTCATCTTTCGTCACTGTCCCACGGTCGAATTCACGCCTTAGCCGACTCATGGTGTAGGCTTGAAAACGTTTGGAGCACAGTCTCGACGACTTCACGCGTGAGAAAAAAGAGCTCAAAGAGCGCGCTGCTGACGCCAAAGACGCTGTCGCACCCGCACAACACGCCGTGCAATCGCTGTGTGAGACGTGTGAGCGGTTCATGGAGGCGAAGAGATTTCTGGGACGACCAAATCCCCATCCAATTATTAATGCGCACGTGGAGACCGGACGGAACCAACAATGTGGCCACTGCCGCTGCGAGAGGCTTTAGGAGCAAGTGACCGTGGATGCTCGTGAGTGCAAAGTGGATGCCTGCAATGGTTGGGTGGTACACAGCTTCGAACGTGAGCTGGTACAGCGCGAGTGCTTGGTAGGCGTAGGTCGTGTCCAGCACGGCGTAGATGTAGCCGACGTTAGGGAGGTACGCGGCACAGTTTCGCATGGAGTCCATAGAGCCCCGTCCACGCGAGTGCGTAGCCGACACGTCCAAGTGCGATGCTCCGACCAGTGGCATTTCGCGTGGCGATCACTCTCAGAGATGGCGCTAGCGTTTGCGGTGCGACCTGCGTCATGACCGACTCTACACTCAGATGGTCGTCTATTGCGGGGGGAGGGGGCGTCAAAATAACTCGACTTGCAGGGAGAGGCAGGTACTAAGTCCCAGTAACTGGTCGCTATCCCTCTCTCGCGAAAAATAGTTCATCAGTGATTGCTTAGGCGTCCTTTGGTCCTGCCACCACATCCAAGACGGCCGACCGATCCACCGTACTACACCCTGCATAGACTGAGCTAGTTTTGGCGGACGCGTGTCTACACTAGCATGGACATAGACTCGGATTGAAAAAGTGGCCAACAACGCCCCCATCTATTCAATACCACGTCGCACTATCAATACGGCAAAGGAAGTTCACGGAAATCGAGAATTCAGACGATGTGGTCTCATCCAAATCTCTGGCCATGATAAAGAAGAAGAATGGATTCGCTATCCCCATGTACGTACCAACTAAATTCGACCAGCAAGCGGATACACGATTGACTGCTAATAACAGGGAAATGGCTGCTTCAACACCTGTCGTCCCTGTCGTACAAACATTCTGGGAGGAAATGGGTACCCACCAGTCACTAGATACTGTACAGTTCATCAATCATCAACTTGGATCGGGTTCCATCCCTGGTTTCAACATTCACAGACCACCACAGACTTCATGGCACACAAACGACGAATGCGTCACTGCATGTGGTCGTCGAATAATCGTCTGGATTATGAGAACATAGTGGCCGGAGTGCATTAGACAACGGGATGTCCGCTTCCGGGGGGAGATATAGAGCAGCATATCTTGCTGCCCATGGCCACGCGTTCACATAAGGGTATTATTGCGGTATCACGTTCGCCTTCCTCCTTCTTCTCCGCGCGGAGTAGCGCTCGCACAGGAAACGAGTACACGAGCTATTGGGTAACCCACTTGGATCGGGTCTTGATTACGTGCATCACCTGCAGCGTTTTTGTCTATTGTTAGACTCCTAGAAAAGAGTGTAGGCCTCGTTCACGTGATCCAAAACCTAGAGACGCGACCACATGATTCACAACTGCATCTGAAAACAAACGATCCTAAAACATCGCGGCGATCGAACTAGTGGAGTGGACCACGCGATCGGTCGCGTAGAGACGCCATCCGCTACTGCGTCGCATTGCTGTTGCTAGCGGCTTTGGTATGTTCTTCGGCAAGCGACTCGGCGGAAAGTAGCGGCTTGTCCAACATTTTCATCTCGTTGCGCACGAGCGCGATCAAGATCTCTTTGCCCTGTCGCTTCACGTACGTGGGATTGTCCGAGCCCATAGATCCAGCCAAAGTGTATCGGATCGCATCACACTCTCCTTGGTCATCTCGATGCGCGACATCGAATGTATCCCAGAAAAAGTTGCCACTCAAACTGAGACCGTCGGCTTTCATCAGGTCGAGCAGTTGGGGTGACTCGATACTACGCAGAGCAATTATGCACCCGTCTTCGGTCTGCACACGGAAGGCGAGTGAGAGCGAGTGGGTCAACTGGTCGAGATCTGGGTACCTTTCGACGACCTGGAGAACCATCATGTCGGGTGAGATATGCTGAACGACCTGAAGGAAAAAATCACACTTGTCGCCAAGGTGGTACTTTTTGTACAGGTCGCTGTCTTGGTAGATCGCCCACGAGTGGTCCACAAACGCCTTCAGGTCGGAAAGTGGCAGCGTCTTGCTGGTCATGAACTGTACGGAGTGCCCATCGTCGTTGAAGTGGACCCAGTCCTGCCAGCCAAAGGCGACATTTCCTGTCGTACCTTCGGGGATTTTGTGGTTCATGATGGCAGTGAGCGTCTCCTGCGCGATCTCGTAACATCGGTCGTCAGAGAACTTTTCGTAATAGTCGCGCGTGAGCAAACGCCAGCGCTCACACATCCAAAACCAGTCGTCCAGACGGAGACCGCGCATGAGCTTGCGCAGATTCGAGGTACGCTCGTAGTGCCACTTGAGCAGACGCAGATATTCGGTGCGTATCGAAATCTCCTTCTTGGCTTGCTTGGACAATATGATCGTGCGTTTCAAGAATAATCGGATCCGCTGTGCGTCATCTTCCCCAGTAATGGTCGTCGGGGCTTCTTCTTCCTCACTATCCGTTAAGATGTCGTCCAGGTCCCGCATGACGTACTCTAAATGCGCCACAACAAACGTGAGGGCTTTGACTTGCGCACGCAGACACTCACGTGACGGCTAAGGGGAATGAATGCATGTGGAGAGACATTTGTTAGAGTTCTACGTTAGATTATGGAATCAATAGTGTGAATTAGATTTAATACCTGCCGTGGCCGCAGTGGTCGCGCGCGAGCCAGAGTCCTCTGGGGAGGAGGGTCGACGTCGCCCACGAACGGCTCGTGTCCGCTCGGGTTCAAGTCGACGAGCAGCAAACGTGGAACCCTCATGGTGGGGTGGCGGGGAGTTGGAAGAGACCCCTGATGGGATGAAATGAGTGTGCTGTATCTCGACAAAATGCCACCTGAGAGGGTAGGGCCAGTTCCACACGATAGACAGGTTTTGTTGAAGCATTGCCTTCGGGAGGCCTTGACGGAAACAGTTTGATTCTGATACGGTACCTTATTGAAAGACAGAGGTAAGGATGACGCCGGGGCATTCAAGGCGTACCGCCGGTACGCCTTTCTCCCGGTACAGTAATACAGGCAAGCAGCGGCCCATTATGGACCGCTGCTTGCGTGGACGCGGGAAGAGACTCGACTCGGGTCTGGGGAAAGTACGGGCATGTCAAAGGTACACTCTTTTGGAGGTCACTTGTGCTTGTACTTTCAGAGCACTGATTTGGACCGCCCGTCGTTTTTGGCGCTCTGTCGGATACCGTGTCGCCACCTCAAACGTTCTTCAACCGTGAGGACCTCATGTCGGAGCACTAAGATCCGAAGTGGCCATTTACGTACGCAGCGCGCTGATAATAAGGCATTGCACTCGTCTGCTCTAGCTCCTTACGAGAGTCGACCACTCGCTTGTATACTGCGTAGTACTACTACGTAGTACGTACTTTGTATTGCGGGATTTGACATGTTTGTCAAAAAGAATAGTAAATCTGGCAGATTTAGCCCATTAATTAGCTAAATCTGCCAGATTACCCCTTACAAATATGTAGATATGGAATGTAACCCCGAACAACTTAATAACTTCAATTCTGGTCAGAGCATCCTTATTCTGCCGCCAACTGGTTTATAAATCTGATTGCGGCAGATTTACAGGTGTTTGCGACAGGATGCCCGCGACCGAGACGGCATTCTGCCCCAAACAGATTACAAATCGGCCACAACAGATTAACGTCCGGTTGCTCCCAGCTAAATCTTGTTCGTGTAACCCCGACGTAACCCAGTATATTATTTTCAGTAACCCTTCTTTAAACCTTTTTTTGCTATGAATAAGTCCAGTTGGAGGGACAGGCAAATAGATCAAACCGCAATATTATCGCCAGCTATTAATACCGGTACGGTAGTAGTTTTTATGAGTACTACACACGGTAGTGTCTTGCCAGACGTCTGAGTGGTCTCGCATGTGAGAGGAGCTCTTGGATGCGAACATCGGATCGTTCCTGTTGTACTACTGTAGAGATACGTAGTATATGTAGTGTTTTCGTGTTTGCAAATACCGACTCTAGGTCATGCTGAACAAGAGACATCATACATTACAGGCGGACTTATGCTGGGCATATACAGTTTACCAACGTGAAAGCGATCCTAAAAGATCGCAGCCATCGCACACGACGATTCCTCACCTGATCGACCCAACTATCCTTGGCGTAGGACGCACCGCCCGCTACTGCGCCGCTTGGTTGGCACTCGTGACGTCGCTGTCTTCTTCGGCAGGTGACTCGGTGGAAAGCATCGGCTTGTCCAACAACTTCATCTCGTTGCGCACGAGCGCGATCAAGATCTCGTCGCGCGCTCGCTTCGCGTACGTGGGATTGTCCGAGCCATAGGATCCAGCCAAGGTGTAGCGAATGGCGTCACACTCTCCTTGGTCATCTCGATGCGCGACGTCGAACGTATCCCAGAAAAAGTTGCCGCTCAGGCTGAGACCTTCGGCTTTCATGAGGTCGAGCAATTGGGGCGAGTCGATGCTGCGAATGGCAATCATGTACCCGGCGTCGGTCTGCACTCGGAAGGCGAGTGAAAGCGAGTGGGTCAACTGCACGAGGTCCGGGTACTTTTCGACGCTCTGGATGACCATCATGTCGGGCGAAATATGTTGGACGGCCTGGATGAAAAAGTCACATTTATCTCCAAGGTGGAATTTCTTCCACAAGTCGCTGTCCTGGTAGATCGCCCACGAGTGGTCCACAAACGCTTTCAGGTCGGGAAGCGGCAGCGTCTTGCCAATCATGAACCGCAGGTAGTACCCGTCGTCGTCGAGTTGAGCCCAGTCCTGCCAGCCAAGCGCGCCCGTCTCTTCAGCTCCTTGGGGAGGCTTGTGGTTCTCGATCGCAAGAAGCGTCTCCTGCGCGATCTCGTAGCACCGTTCGTCCGAGAGCTTCTCGTAGTAGTCGCGCGTGAGCAAACGCCAGCGCTCACACATCCAGAACCAGTCGTCCAATGAGACTCCGCGCATGAGCTTGCGCAAGTTCAGTCCGCACTCATAGTGCCACTTGAGGAGATGCAAATACTCGGTACGTTTCGAAATCTCCTTCTTGGCTTGCTTGGACAAGACGATCGTGCGTTTCAAGTGCGAACGGATCCGCTGCGCGTCGTCGTCCTCAGCAATGGACGTCGGAGCTTCTTCTTCGTCACTGTCCGTTGTGAAGTCGTCCAGGTCCCGCAAGACGTACTCGAGATGCGCCACGACAAACTCGAACGCTTTGAGCTGCGCACGAAGTCTCTCGCGGGAAGGCTATTGGCAGGCAATGGGTCCACTGTCAATGACAAGCAATCGACGGTAAGGGGGGATCGACTGCGTACCTTTCGTGGTCGCTGCGCTCTTGGGCGTCCTACTGCTCGCTGAGAAAGAGGTGCCAGTGAGATGATGGCGCCCTCGTCGGCCTCGTGGTCGCTGTGCCCCAAGGGGTTGAGCATAAGGGCAATCTTCATGATATGTCGTCGTGGCGCTTGGTGGATGGAGTGTAGAAGGAGACCGCTGGAAGAGAGGAGTGTGTTGCTCTCAGCAAAATGTGAAATGACGGGGGTGGGCAAGTGGCACGGTCCAGGTTGAAGAATCGCGTTTGGAAGGTAATTAGATTAAATGATGAACGGGTAGGTCGGGTTATTGAATTAAACAGTCTTTGATGACACCCAGTCACGACGGCATTCACTGTCAGACGGAAACCGGCAGCAGACGAGGTGCATTGCGGATTCCAGGCTGGGAATTCACAGAGACACTAATAGAGGCTTTCAGAAGGACTGCCAATTAAAATCATTGTGCAATTATCAGTCGCACCCGCGAAAAAATCAGGCCTGCGGCAATGCAGAAGATCCAATGCCAGCTCCACTACAGAACACCATAGACAAGTGTACTGTAGAGGCCCGGTACCAGTCTTTCGAGCTCCTGGTTGCATGCGCACGCGACGAAACCCTCGCAGTTCCCGGCCTGCACGATCCACTCATCGACTTCGAATCGATGTACTGTACAGTACTTCAAGGTACAGGACGTAACCAAGAAAAAAAACATGCACCACCACAGAAAAGATTTTTTCTTTGTGGTCATCAGTGGCGTCTGTGGTGGCACAAGACAGGGCGATGACATGAAACCGCCCATTGAAATGTACCGCAACTTGCGGTTCGCAAGTCAAGCGTGTGTGCGTTCGCCTCACCGTCCACGAGAACGAGCTCGACTGGGACGCGATACGCATTTGGCAGAAACAGACAGCTTATACATTGGGTTGGATTTTTAACTTGTCGGCTTGGTCTAGCCTATAGTTTTACGTTGATGGCACCAGTGAGTTGGCTTGCTGCGCGATTTTATCTGAGCCTCACATGCGCCAATGGAGAGCCGAGCGCCATCGCATCGAGACGTCCTCTCGTGTACCGGTACCGGTACTGTATGATGAGAGTGAGGGCATTTGTTTGGGATGTTGCCTTCGTGACTAAGGCATGTGCGCCGCGCAACTGCAACTTCCGCAATGCGATTGAGGATATTTCCCGTCTGCATTCCACAATACAACGCGGTACATGGTACTGTAATGCGTCGTCTGAAGCCGTACATATCCAGACATTGCATGGAATCCATTTTAGTGGTCAAGCGTCATGCAGAACTTCTTGATCCGATATACATTGCAATGTTTCGAGTGTTGTTCTAATCACTTCGACAAAAACGTGGACGGCGGACTCTTGACAAAAGTGCGGGGCCTTTTGAAGTTAAAGTACAACAAGGAATTTGTGGGTCAAAAGCGGGGGCCCTCAAAGCCAATGATGATCCTATCGATCGAATCGTTGTCCATCGAAGAAGACAGGGACGCCACCAGCAACAATTAAGCGATGCAGTAGCGAGTGGGTCGTCTCCGCCATCCGATGTGTGATCCATCGGACGAAGACCAGTCGTTTCGATGGCCGCGACTTCTAAGGATCTCTGTTGCCGCGTATTTTTTGCGTCGAAATATTTAATACTTTTGATTGTTCCTGGTCACGTGGCGTTTTACGATCCGATAACCTGAGGGAAGTCAAGTACGGGCACCGCGTGATAACCCGCAATTCCACAATGGCTCACCTCGTGTGTCCGGATATCACCACGAACGCAATAGCGTCTCCATCGCTTCGAGAAACGATAGTCTGTGACGTGTGAAGCACCGGGTTGAAGTGCAGTATTGTATTGTATTTTTACATTCTGCTTTTTGTCTAGAACCGTAAATAAATGTAGATCGGTATCCTTTTGGGTTCCGATCTCAAGAGCCCCGACCGCAATGGTGACGCTGGACCAGTACATTGCTGCGGTCCACGACGTCGGCGTGCACACAACCGCTGTGTTCTTTTTGTCTCCACCACTGCTTTCGCTCGAGTCTCAAGCCCAACGTCGCATCGGCGTCGAGTGGCTGCTTCTGTTCGATGCGAATGTGACCTACGTGGGGTGCTCAACACTGCTCGCGACTGCGATCACGGCCGAGCACGATGCTGTCATCGAACGGTCCTTTCCTTCCCAGGCCATGGCCAGTATCAACGCCAAAGCCTTGGCACTGGCGTTGGCACCCGCCTGGTCACTCGCGATGCGACACAACAAGCTCGCACTGCTGCTTTCGTCGCCCGCGTTCGCGCAACTTCTCACGCAAAACGACGACGACTGCGTCATCAATGCATGCGCCGTGCCGGTCGAAGAAACGCGTTGCCTTCTTCTACCACGTGGTGCGGCGTGGACCACGCCTCTCCATAATGCTGCAGACTGTCGGCCGCCGTCCATCGCGAGCGCATTGCTCGAGCTCGGACTCCTCAATGTGGATGCACGGAGATGCTCGCTAGTCCACGCCACTGGTGGTCGCTATCTGCGCAGGGTCCTTTAGGGGACGAGTCGAACGAGCAGACCGTTTGGTGCGTTTGGTGCCGACCTGCTCCAGCCAGGCATTGAAGGCGTGTCTGCCTTTGATCGACTACAGCAGACCGACCAAGGACGAGCGTTTCTCGCCACGCATTCGCACTTGTTTAGTAACGACGGTAGATTGTTGTCCACCCATCTTAAGATGAACGGCACGACCAGTCCAAAAAAGTCAATTCATCCAATACGTTTGACAGTCAACCGCCCAATCGGTGTTCCAATGTTCTCGCGTCATCCGTTCCAACGTCGCAGATTGATTATGTCCAACTGCCTTGGACAGTCCAAGGCAAGGGACCCAACTCAGTGGATGCAATTCTGAACCCACAATTGATTCCGTGCGTTTCGAAATTACCAGTACGTGCGCAGCGAAATTGATCCACCTCCAATCGTCAATGCTGTCTTTCTTCCATAATGACAGGCATAGTATTGTGGAATACTGATTACCTGGGGCTCTCGATATCGAAGCAGAAGTACTAGGCGTATTGATTCCACTACTGTAGTGATCCATCACCATGGGTGCAGGACTCATCCAGCACATCTGTGTAGGTGCACGTACCGTTGCTTTGTGGGTTTTGGAGGACTCCTCTGCACGCAGCCTCACAACGCGAAGTCAAATCAGTCCTGTATCACTCCCCCCAAATTTTCAATTACTTCTACGTATCCGATAGGCCTCGCAAAGTGGAGGTTCTGTTAGGTGAGACCGTCACAATCCAAGTCGCAGCAAAACCATGGCGACCGTCGAGCAATACTTCGATGCGGTAAAGAGCGGTGACGCTCCGACGATGGCTGCGTTCCTTAAGCAGGCCGCACAGCAACAGGCGTGTGCTGTTAATTCCGAACGTCCGCAGCAGCATCGCGCCGGCGACGAGTGGCTCGTGCCGTTTGATACGACCGCATCGCGCGCGCCGTACACCCGTCAAGGATCGCTGCTCGAGACGGCCATCACGTCGGGTCATGTCGAGGTCCTCGAGTGGCTCTTTTCCGCAGACGCCATCGCCACGGTCGGATCACAGGTCCTGGCCACAGTGCTGCCACATGCGTGCATGCTCGCGATGCGCACAGATGCCGTCGCGATACTCGAGCTGCTGCTCGTGTCCCCTGCGTATGCGGGTCTCCTCTCATCCGTGCAGCAACAAGATCTTCTAGACCGACTCGTGCAGTCAATGACGCCATCAACCACAAGCGATGCCATTGAGCTCCTCGTCGCCCACGGAGCGTGTGTGAATCCACCATCGAACTGCGTGCTGACGCTCAGCGTGAATGCAAAGAATCCCGAGACCTGGGACACTCTCATCCGCGAAGGTACGTTTGCAGTCGGCGCACTCGCAGTGAACGCAGGGATCACGTGGGACAAGACCATGTCGCGCCACGTGCTGCGCCATCGCCTGCGACCAGCGCTTGGGACCACGATGCCGCTCCACGACATTTCGGTGCGACGCTGTGCCGCCACGACGCGGCTCTGGCTCTGGCTCGGCTTTGTCGATGTGGACGCACGCGACTCGCAGGGACGCACGCCGTTGATGTGTATGTCGGGCGTCGACCGCCTATCGTCCAGGCGAAAAGACTGTGTCTCGGTCGCGAAGCTGCTGCTCGAGTACGGTGCAAGTGTCACCGCCACCGACGCCCTCGGCTGGCCCCTCTTGTGGTTTGCCGTGATGGCGAATTTCCCAGAGGTCGTGCGGCTCGTGCTGCAGCACGGCGCCGATCCAAACGCAGCAACGGCCGAAGGACGCGTACCACTCCACGTGATTGCGTCGCGAGGCGTTGACCAAGACCGCGC